>CM069908.1:96523139-96778139 GCA_036172215.1 Camellia granthamiana | reverse complement strand
GGAAATGAGATGCCTCGAAATGCGTGCACACAGGCACACGAACCGAGGTAATGCATGAATGCAATCTAAGATACAACCTAGTATGCACTATGCTGATGAAAATGAGATGCCTCGAAACGCGTGCACACGGGCACGCGAACCGAGGTAATGACACACGCGATATAATGAGACTAAAAATGGCATGACAATGTAATATGGGCTTATACCAACATGAGTGAGCCTCAGCCACACTCACACAGGAGGCCAATAGATGAAAAAGATGTGTCTCGAAATGCGTGCACACGGGCACGCGAACCGAGGCAATGATATAAGGGCATGAAAATGCAAAATCGAGCTTACACTAATATGAGAGGACCTCAGCCGCACTCACATAAGATGCCGTCGGATAAAAATGAAGTGCCTCGAAATGCGTGCACACGGGCACACAAACTGAGGCATAGCCCGAAGGCATGAAACGGCCTGAAATATGATATACAATGAGACTAAAATGAGATGCCTCGAAATGCGTGCCCACGGGCACGCAAATCGAGAAAAAGGCATACGGAATGCGACAGGGCTAAAATGGGATATGCGATGCAATATGGGCTTACACCAACGTGAGAGGGCCTCAGCCACACTCACACGGGAGGCCATCAGATAAAAATAAGTGCCTCGAAATGCGTGCACACGGGCACGCAAACCAAGGCAGTGGCATACGCAATGCAAATGACATGGAAAATGCAAATTGGGCTTACACTAACATGAGAGAGCCTCAGCCACTCTCACATAAGAGGCCAAGAGATGAAAACAAGCTGCCTCGAAATGCGCGCACACGGCACGCAAATCGAGGCAGCGACATACAGGCATGAAATGGCATGCAAATGAAATGTGGCATATGGCATATGAAAAATGCAAATTTCAGTAGCTAAAATGATGCACAAATAGCCCCCGAATTATGACAAAATTACACCCGATGCCCGAAATGCAATGTTATGCACCCGAAACGGCCTACAGCCCTACTAACATGCACAATATGGACATAACATGTAAAAAAGTAGCAAGGCAGCCCCTAAACTAGCATTTTTTCAGTACAAAGTATAGCCAAACAATGATCACAAGTATGGTAAAAATAGCTTGCAAAAATGGGGGAAAAGAGGAGAATTACAAAGCAAGTGGTATATACAATGCTCAAACTGAAAAACACAGTTCTACAAAATTAAAGAGGGGCCAAAAATATGCACATTTACAAGAGATGACATCCCCCAATTCAGTATGTAGATAGGCTAAACATAGCATGCAAAATAATGAGCCAACAAAGGCTATAACCTGAGGTACCAAAAGCGTGCACCAAACAACCTTGGACCCTTAACAAAACATGAAGAATGGGTCATTTTAAGATACTTTCTAAGCCTGATGAAGGCTGAAAATAGAAGCCAAGAAAGCCTAACAAAGCATGCAATTTTACGGAATCAAAGATGGTATTAGATGAAGTACCAAAAGCATCCACCAAAAAACCTTGGACCCTTAATAAAACATGAAGAATGGGTCATTTTAAGACACTTTCTAAGCCTGATGAAGGCTGAAAACAGAGGCCAAATAAGCTCAAAGGGGCATGCCAAATAGGAGTAGAACATGAATTTAAAGCAAGTGGCATGTAGAGCATGAAAACCAGGTTGAGCCCTTATTCAATGTTGAAGAGGGGCTCAAAATAAGCACAATATTAGTTCATGAGATGCTCCAAATCAGATCACAAATAGGCCAAATAAATCATGCAATTTTACGGAAGATATGGAGGATTACAAAGAAAGTGCATGATAGAGCGGCCAAACATGATTGAGCCCTTCTTCAAAGTTGAAGAAGGGTTCAAAATAGGCCCACTCACAGTATATATCAGGCTCGAAGATGGATCACTCATAAGCCAAATAAAGCATGCAAAATAATGGCATAAAGAGTGATATTTAAAGAGGTGTATCATAGAGGTGCCAAACAAGGTTGAGCCCTTCTACAATGTTGTACAGGGGCTCAAAATAAGCCTAAAATCAGTAGGGTTCAGAGCCCAAAACTATAAGCAAATAAGGTAGAAAATTGAAGCAAAAATGTGCTAGAAAAAGGGAAATGAAGACTTACCCTTGAAGACAAGTCTTTTGATGCTTCTTGGCTTGAATTTGTTGGTCCTTAGCCTTTGAAAATCACTCCTTTGCTGCTGGAATGGAGGTGGTGATGGTGAGGCTTAGGGTTGATGAAGGAATGGCCTAGAACCTTGAAGGTTTTTGGAGCTTTTGGCTATGGAAATGGAGGTTTTGGAAGATGAAGTCTTAAGATCAATTCTTGTAACCCTAACAAAGGAGCTCCTCAGCCCCTTAAATAGACCAAAAAGGGTGTAAAAGGGGAGGGAAATGCACCTAAGCTTTCCCTCCCAAAATATCCCTCGGAGGATCAAGATATTTTGAAAAATAGCTGGACAGCTGTAAAGTGGCCAAAAGCAGGAAGTAGGCCGGCCAGGTGGCTTTCTTGAAGGTGGCCGGCCGGCCACCCCAACTGGTCGGCCAGCCACTCTCCCTGGCCGGCCGGCCATGGCCAAAAATGGAACAGAACAATTACTGGCCGACCACCACATTTTGGTGTCCTCCCATGTGTGTAGAACAAGGCCCCAAGGTTGGAATTTGGCAACTCTGAAACAGGAGTCACAACATTGAACTTGAAGGAGAGGCTCAAAAATGAAAGTAACAATTACTGGCCGACCACCACTTTTTAGGGTCCTCCCATGTCCCCTCATCACAAATATGTAGTCTCGGCTCGAAGAAAATACCCCTAGGGTGTTCAACATTAGCCCGGAAGTGAGAAAAACGGGCGCCGGAGGAGCGAAACTGGTTTTCTGAAACAATTGCTGGCCTCCCACCCTCCAGTGATCTTCCTGGTGCTAAAACAGAGGTTCCTGCCAAAATTGAACAAAAACCGATGCAGAATGAAAGCTCGGGGCCCAAATCACGCAGTTCGGGGTCCCGAAAATCGGCCGCAGACACCGAAAGTGGTGTTCGGCCACGAAGTGGGTATCAGAGGCCCCAGTGTCCCTCGGAATGATAAAACAGAGGTACTCGCCAAAAATGAACAAAAATCGATGCAAAATGAATGCTCGGGGCCCAAATCACGCAGTTCGGGGTCCCGAAAATCGGCCGCAGACACCGAAAGTGGTGTTCGGCCACGAAGTGGGTATCAGAGGCTCCAGTGTCCCTCAGAATGATAAAACAGAGGCACTTGCCAAAAATCGGAGAAATCGGAGATGGTTGGGCGGTCCCGAACCGAGGCACACGGCCTGACGGTCCCGAAAACCGGGAACCGGGCTCCGAAATGGGGAAAATGGCCTACGGCCACGAAAAGTAGCCCACGGCCACTGAGAGATAGTCTACGGGACCACTCCCTCCCCTCAGGAAAGAAAACAGAGAAAACCGAGTCTGGTTCGCAAACCGAGACAAGGCACAGAAGAGAGTCCGGAAGTCCGGAGGCAGGGCGCTCGGCCGCAACTCTGAGACTTCTGAACGAGCACAATATGCAACATCACCGAGCGCTCAATCGGTGACGTCTGAGTCTTAAGGTTGGTAAAAAATGGGGTGTCTACACTTGTGGTTGGGTAGAAGGATCACTTTGGGGAATTCTCGATGTCTAGTCTAACTACAAATTCATAGAACCTTCTTGTAATGTTGTACGATTTGTTCTGTGTATGGTTGATTTGTTGATAAAAGATATGGGGGCGTGTGTGTTTTTACTGGGCATTCCAAGCTCATGCCGTGTCATGCCAGGTGATGAAGCAGTTTACAATGGTGAAGGTTAATTCGAAGGCAAATAAGATGAAGTGTTGGAGTTGTGGTTCATTTGAAGACTCAAACTAGTTTTTTTTTCCTTTTAACTTTTGGTTTGGCAATGTTTTGGTAATCCTGTAATGGAACATAAACGAATTATCTGTGATATTAACTCTGGTTATATATGTATATTAAGATGTTTTGGTTATCTATTCTACTGGTGTTATTTTATTGCACATATTTAACGGCCCAGAAGTTGGGGCGTTACACAACAAGTTCCAATATTTCTTACCCATCAACAAATAACTAAGTTAAAACCCATAGAAAAGTGTAGAAAGTCCCCACCTCAAAGTTAGGAGACGAGAAAATCAAGATGGAAACTCCAAAGACGCCGAAACCAAAGTTTATTCAGATCAAAACGTAGCCCTTAAGATGCTCTGCCCTTTTCCCAAAGACACTAGGGTGGAGAAATCAATGGATCTAGGAGAAAAAGTAGAGAGAAGGTGAATTTTGGAGAGAGAAACTCAAGATCTAGGTTTTGGAGAGTTTTAGAGAGAGGGATGAAAAAGTAATAAAAAGGTAGGTTGCTGCGAACTGATATACGCATAGTCTGCTTGAGCGTAAGAGTTGACGCTCGAGCGTCAAACACAATAAGTTGTTCTGCTCGAGCGCAAGAAGTGATGCTCAAGCAGAGAATACACACATCCAGTAGTTTTGCAGACGACAAACCAACACTCGAGCGCAAGAATGGCCGCTCGAGCACCCACTCGTTTGAGCGTAGGAAACGCCACTCGAGCGTAGAAAATACTCTCCCAGTAGTTTTGTAGACCTGCAAAAGTATTAAGAGTTCACAAAGCCCGCTTGAGCACAGGAAGTGTCGCTCGAGCGGAGGACCAAAAATTTGGGCAACATAAAGTTTGAAAAACAAGCGACCAACTTGTCCAAACATAACCACAACAACCTTAAAGCCAAATTCAAGAAGATACAAGGGAAAAAGTTGTAAACAACAATTTGAAACCATCAAACTCGAGTCTAGGGTACAACAAGAGTCGGGTCAAAAATCGGGATCGCTATATCCCAGAAGTTCAAACTGCAAACACAGATACTATGATGAACCAAAGACCACTCCAGTGAACTTGAAGAGTGAAAATCCTAAGTTTTTCGTGATTAGATCAAGATTTAAATATTTCAATTCCCAATCATTCAAAACACACGATCTAAATCATCAAGCACTTACGAAAGTGATTTAGATTGTTGTTTTCAAAAAACAATAAATCGACACAAATGATTTTTACATAGAAAAAACCACAATTGAAGCACCTTTAATTGTGATAAAAAAAACCACGGGTGAAATACCACTAATGAATCCACTACTGAAGAAAGAAAGATTACAAAGATAACAAACAAACTACCCAAACGTTTCAAATTTGTCTTCAAATCTTCTGTATATCTTTCACTGCAACCTTCGTCTCGGAATTGATTAACCTGAAGTTGAATCCACAACTTCACTTGTCGAATCAACGACTACGTACATAATCAAACTCCTTTGAAACTCCACGCTTGAATCTCCGGATTTCACTGAAGACGAACACTCTTCAATATAACCAATCAACCTCCTTGATATGTGCTTATCAATACATGAGTTTAATACTCACTCAAATCATCAAGAAAAACTCACAAAAACCTTCAGAAGAAAACCTCAAACGAAACCCTATGACTCTTAAAGAAGATCTAGGAAAAGTAATCCTAAAGTTGGACAAACAAGCGAATTTATAGAAGCAGAGATCGCGCAGTCCGCTTAAGCGTGGGAATGGACGCTCGAGTAGGGACTCTATATCGCGTGTTCCAACCCAAGGTCCACACTCGAGCGGAAGATCCCATGCTCGATCATAGAAACACATCACTCAGTATTTTTGCAGACACGCGAAATACTGTGAGAGTGTAAACTCCGCTCGAGCAGCCATTTCCCCACTCGAATGGGAAGAATAAAACGGGAAAATTACAATCTGATTACAAACTTTTTTTCCATGGATTTTGACAACAAGGGTCCTAAAAAGAGAAACAAGCAGAAACTCTTTTGAAAAACATTAACTCCCAACCTGTTTAAAACACAACCAATAACTAATCCCAATTAACAACAAGACATCAAGAAGTCTAAACAATAATAATGAGTACCATATTTCAAATCAAAGAATATAAAAGGGTCGGGCCTTAACTCGAGTTGTTATAGTATGGAAATTCACATATATAATTTTCTATATATTTCATATTTTATATTTTTATATTATTTAATTTTCTAATCCATTCTCTTACTCATTTTTTGTCATTCTAATTTCTTTCTACAAACTCTTGCTTGATATATTTTACAAATGTATGTAACATACCTCAAGAGTTAGTTTAGCTGCTAATGTCTCTTTATCACTTGCTTTCAGGTTGTCGTACCAACTTGCTACTATTCTTGTGAAGTTGTGTTGAATATAATTTAAAAAGCTTTGTACGCTCCAACTGTTACTGTGAATATTTAAAACATGGTGCATGTCTCTTTTCCATTGTTTTAATACTTCATTAACATTGTCTACAATCAATATCTAATAAGTAATTGGTGTTACTAATCGGTTTTGATGGTACTTCTCTTAAGAATATTTCTTGTCTGGGCATAAAATTTGCATAACTAGGTGTTCCTCCCCTAGCATATGATCCTTTATTTAAATAGTTGTAATGTCCAATTAATCATAATTTGTAATATCATCCTCCATTTGTTGTCTAGTAAAATTTCTAAAGTCTGGGTGGTTCAGATTTGTTTTGTAGATGAATTGACTTCTTTTGGTTGGACGACGACCATTTCTATGTCATCATTATTTGTTTTTTCAAATTTTTCTAAAATGTTATTTTCTTTTTCAGTGTCACTATTTTCCATTAGTTATTTTAATTCTTGAAGAGAAATGTGTTCCATTTCCCCTAGACTGATTAATCCCAATTGTTTATAAAGATCTTTTTCAGTTTTGATTCTACTATTATTTATTTCTTCTAAGATATAATTATCCATTTTATCTAATTTATCAGCTATTTCTAATATTATTTTATATTTAACTTCATTATTTTTTTTTTCATTTTCAGCCATTACTTCTAATTCTTCTAAGCTATAATTACTTAGATCTATTTTTTTCGTTTTTCAAGTGATATTAATTCAGAAGGTTCATTCATAGAGTTCCCCATGAAAGCATCAGGGAAAATATTTTTGGTATTTTCTTGATGATTTTCTACAATAGCTACTTGCTTGCCTTTATCTAATAATAGATGTCTAGCTCTGTTTATAATTTCTTGTTGATTATCCTTAAGATTTTCGTTAAGTTTTTTAATAATCTGATTGTGGTATTATTTTGTTCTATTATTATTTTTAGTGCAGTACTATTATTTAGATTATCTTATTCTACTTCTTCAGAATATCTAATGCTCATATATTAAGATTGGAAAGGTTGAAAAATCAGAGTCTAACACCAATTCTAAGCGCAGTTCAATTTAATATTAATTCTTGTAAAAAATTTCGATCATACTCTAAACTTGCTTTTTCTAGGAATATTTCTCTCTTAAGTTTAGCAATTCTCTAACTATAATTTATTATAGATGGTCTCGAAACAATAATTAAATGAGACTGTAATCTTTTTAACTCACTTTCTAATTCATAAATGGATGCTAGAGTATTATTAATTTGTTCTCTTAGTCCTTCAACTAAAAGCATGTAATTACCAATTATTAACTCACAAGAGTTTTATAGCGATTCCGGTTTTGACCCAACCTTTATTGTATTCCGGACTCAGACCTTGAGGTTTAATATTGTTATTTATGTCTCTTTCTCTCTTTTCCCTTCCTATTTGAGTGTTGGAACATGTTGGGCATGTTTGAACAGGTTAGTAACTAGTTATTCAAATGGTAGTCGTCCTGAAATTTGCTTCTTCGCTTGAGCGAGGCTTCTTGCGCTCGAGCGAGCTTTGAGTGCTCTCAATATTTTGCCTAGACGCAGAATTTCTAAAAAGGTTGAGGTCTTCTCTCGAGCGAGGCTTCTTGTGCTCGAGCGAGGGTGTGCGTCTGCAAAACTTCTGAAGGTATGTATTCTGCGCTCAAGCGAGGTCACTTATTGTGTTTGGTTGCTCGAGCGACAACTCCTTTGCTTGAGCGAGCCTCGCGTATATCAGTTTGCAGCAGAGCAGTTTTATATCACTTTTGATTTCCTTATGCTAAAAACCCTAATTCGACACACACTCTCTCTCTCTCTTCAAGTACTCCAAGATCTAAGCATATCTCAACCCTAGTCCCTTTGTTAAAGAGTTGGAACATCTCAAGGACTTCCCTTTGATCCAAGTCAAACTGAATTTGGGGCATTTTTGAAGTTCTTCTTCATCTCCTTTGAGCTTCTACACCTGAGGTAGGGATATTCTACGCTTTAATATGGCTTTTAACCTAGGTATTTGTTGTTATGTATAAATGGTGAGATTTGGGAAGATTTGGGTAAAGTTAGGGTTTGGATTCAAAATTGAAAGAGGGGTTTTCCATATTGGTTTTACAAAATGACTATGGGGCTTTGTATACGAGGTTCTTTAGTGTTAAAATGGTGGAATTTAGCCTTTGGGTTGATATTTGAAAAATAGGGAAATTGCCCTAATATGAGCAAAATAATTATTTTGTATAAATAATGAAATTGATATGGGAAATGTGAAATTGAGAGGGTGTATGAATGAATGATGTAGTTGGATTTTTTAAATCACTCACCTATGGAAATGTGATAAATTGTTTGTTATAAAGATTATATATCTATTTAGAAATATTTGTTTTGGGCTATTGGTAGAGGATAGCTATGATTGTTGTAGAAATCGCATGAGAATTAGGTGAATTAAAACCCATCATTTAAATTATGTCATTGAATATGACGGTATGATTGAGACATTGATTATGTGTTGTGGATAGTCATTGTATATGACAATGCCTTTAAATACATTGTATATGTGTCATTGTTTGGGAGGAGATAGGGGATGTACTCCATTGTTTGAGAGGAGATAGGGGATGGACTCCATTTAAAATGAAGTTGGTTGGAGTGTCTAGGGTGAAAGTCCCAAAACCTTATATTTATGGATGCCGATTCCCTTGGATGTGAATTCCGTAAAATGGCAGAAATTAAAGTGTTTGAATGATGGTTGTTATTGAATTGTGAACTAATGAGTCGTAGCCTCATTTGGGGTTGTTTAGATAACAAAGGACTATGCCTATAAATTGGTTTGAAATAAAACAATGGAAATGGATTGAGTTGTGAATATCATTACTGAGTAGTCATGGAAAGAATATAAGTTGGTCATGAACATTTATCTAACACTTACATCTTAGTTAAATTTCATATATTGTGTTAGTTTATCTCTACTGGGCTTTGGCTCACCCTACTTGGGAAACCATTTTCAGGTACAGGTAATATGCTTCCTCCAAGGACATAGCTTGGGAGGACTTAGGAGCTGAAGGTTCTATTTTGTCATTTTTGTGTCTAAGTGTTTATTCAAGCCGAGGGCTTTAAATGTATAGAGCTTATGACTCTCTATTGTTGTAACTAAGTGATAATTTGGAAAGATGTAAGCCCGTAGGGCATTTATTTTGTTGTTATTAACTTGTATTACATGCTACAGATTCAGGATGAACGTTTATGAATGTATAATGCATGTAATACCTTTTGTAATACGAACTTTGATATGAGAAAGTGTGTCAATTATGTTATATACATTTCTCTTATGAGTATGGTTATTTGTATTATTTTGAGGGCGTTACAAGTTTATAATGTTTTCTTAATTTATATATATAGATTTTTTTTTTTTTTAAATTTTGGGGGGTTAATTTATAATTTCCCAATGTTAATATGTTTGGGTTTGATGAGGTGGTGTGAGGTGTGTGTTCCACCTAGTATTTGGGCTATTCAGTGTCATTGCTGAATTTGGTTGATCAGGATTTATCCATTATTATTTGATCACAAAAATTATTTGGCACCCAGGGATTGCCTGACTCATGTGATAAGCCAATCACTAAAATATAGTCTTCGTTGTTCTTCAATCACTTAACATAAAATTATAAATCTCGCATCTTCTACTAATCACAAAAGTCAAAGAATACCACTTGAATATGCCCTTTATGAAAAAAATAACTTCTCATTTTGTGGACACAAATGTTCAACAGCAAGTAATATCATCATATGTTTTTTTTGGGTTATTTGTGAGATTTGTAGATGCAAATTTATTGGATTTTCAATTGGACGGTCACATAAAAAATAGGGGTAAACTACCAATAGGCCCTAATAGTTGGACTTAATTTCCATCAAGTCTTATTGAAAATAAGTTCTAGTAAAATCATCACTTAAAATAATTTTTTGTGATATTTTTTGCATATGTCGTTAAAAATTGACAGTTATTAACTTTTTTTGTTACGATTTTTATAAATTGTCACTAAAACTTACAATTAGTGACCTTTTTTTATGTGTGGGGAAATGGTTCTGGAAATACTCTTCCGATCCTGGGAGACGCTCTTGATCCTCAACTAGTCACCTGCAAAGACAAACACTCCGGTCGGGGGTGCCGGGGTTAGCACTCCGACGGGCAAGTCAGTTCTTATACTGAAGAAAACTTGTTTACTAAGTTTAGTGAAGTGATTCTTGCATACCATTCCAAGAACGCTGCTTCTTTATTTATATATGTTCCTTCTGAGACCTCGGGGCCTGGGCCTACTTTTCAATCATTACTTGTTCTTCTATTCAGCCTCAAAGACCCTTTCTTAATCGGCTTATGTATTGTATTCGGCTCACCCTAGTCTTGCAGGATGCAGCCGGTTAATGTCCGCAGGATCCCAGCCGGTTAATGTCAATCTACTAAAATATGCCCCTTCCTATTTAGCCATTTATTCAGCTCCCACAATTGCCCCCCGAACTTCCTATTGACGGTAGTTAATCGGCATGTTTGGTCTAGAATTCGAAAAGCTTAGCATAGATCAGGCGGCTTTGTGTTCCCCAAGACGTCAGATGATGTCAGAAGGCGCACACCTTTTCATTTATTATTACACTTTCCCGCGCCATTCATGTGTCTCTCGCATTTATCGCGATTTGAAACTTCAGTCCTTTTGGGTGCACATTTCGTCGATCATCTGATACGTTTGGACCGCCAACGCGCATCTTGCCTCTCACTCACATTTTCTGCAACTTTCGTCCGTCTGCCTTTGCCTCATCCGCTCTTCGTAAGTCTTCTTCCCTTTTCTTTGTAATCCTATTCTCTGTTTATCGTTTTTACTTTCGGTGAGTCCTTGGGTCCCCGTTGGAATGGCTAAACACTTGAAAGACCTCCTTTTTGAGAGTCGCATTTCCGGATTTCGGCGACATTTTTCCATTCCCGATGACGTCCATTTGTCTCTCGTAACGGACAACACTCTAGATATGGAGAGAGAGGATCAGAATACGATCGTATTTCCCCTCCTGTCCATTGCGGAGGGCGGAGTTCGTTTCCCCTTACATCCATTGCTTAGGGCCGTTCTTCGCTATTGGAGTCTGATTCCTTCTCAACCCAATGTAAATTTCTTTCGAATCATTATGGGGGTTATAGAGTTGAATCGACGCCTTAGGATCAATCTCGGCATTCCGGCCGTTCGGCACTGCTATGCTTTAGCCAAATCCTCTGGTCGGCTGGAGCGGTACTTCCTCAGGGCCAAGGATACTGACCATCATTTGGTGACTATGCTTGCCAGTTCTGGTAAGAGGGTTGACGATGTAATGGTCAATGTCCGAGGTAATTGGGAGTTCGCTGAAGGCGAAGATCGCCTAGACCCCATTCCCAGACATAAGGGTGATCCAGGTTACCATGTAGTATCTTATGTTTGTCGATCTGTCTTTTAATCGGCCCTCTTTCCTTAAGCTCTCCTTATCTTTTGCAGGTAACAAATTGAAGAAGATTCTGACTTCAGTTGACGACGCGGTCCTTAGGGACATTAAGACTGCACTCGACTACTTCGGTCGCCCAAACGTGCAAAAACAAGGGAGAGCCGCCCACATTTTACTCCGGTACGAACCCACTTATACCACATTCTCGGCTGCGGACAACATCCCAATTCCATTCGGCGATCAGCACCTCTCAGCTCTTATCTTTCCCAGCTATAGGAACCTTAGGCAGATTGGTCTCGAAGCTTCTGATTCGGGGCAAGACGCAGAGCCGGTGATAGAGGTAGTTACCGACCCGGCTAGAGAATTCACTGAGGAGGGCGAAGAGGTTGACGAGGCCATGCGTTCGGCGTTCGAAGCTACCGGACTCAACCAGCCTTCCTCACCATCTGCTTCGGGTCGGACAGAGTTTTCTTCCGGGGATATTTTCGCGAACTTAGGAGATCTACCCGGCAATTTCTTCGGACGTATGACAAAGGAAAGCCTTACACAAATGGCGCGTAAGCGGAATGCTGAGCGGATGGCTGTTCGAAAAAAGGCCGAGGCCACCGAATCCGATCCCAGGTTGACTAAAGCCTCTATACCCATTATTGAAGGAACGGCTCAGGTTACGCCGGTCGAAACGGAAAAAGTGGTTGAACAGCAGGCCGGCGAAGAACAGCTGATTCCAGAGGGACGCGGCCAAAAACGTAGCGCCAAGGAGGAGGCTAGTTCAGAAATTAGTCCCATTGACAAACGGCCTCGCCTCGAAGAATCGGACGTGGTTGCTCCTTTTGTTATTCAGCCCAAGATCAGAGATACGCCGATTCCTTCCAATGCTTCGGCCATGGAGGATCCGGCTGTTGCATTGAGCCTGGCGGCTTCAATTTCCTTGCCGGCTGACAATGCAACCTTCTGCGCCGTGCCGGATATTATGGCCATAGCTCTGTCTGCTCAGTCGACGCTTTTGGTAGGTGACTTCAAATTCGCTTAAATCTATTTTTATAGAATTATCTAACGATCGCTTGTTGTTTGCAAACCGTCGGCCGGATCGCCGACTTAGGCCGCCGCCTGCATGATGCTCTTGGCAGAATTGACCGTTTGCAAACAGAAGTGGACGGTCAGAAGAGTAGGTCCGAGTTTGAGAAGATGAGAGCCGCAATGGAGAGCGCACGAGCCGAAGCGGAGAAGGAGAGGGCTCGCACTGCCGAACAGCTTCGTTCTGATGCTGAGGCCAGAGCGAGTGCGAGTGAGGAATCGCTCAAGCTCTCCAAAGACGAACTTGCCGAGGTGAAGAGTCAGTTGGAAGAGCTCAAGGCGGCCCAGGAGAAAGCCGAATCTGAGGCTTTTGAGGCGGGAAAAAGAGCCACCTTCACGGAATACGTTGATGAAGTTCCCAAATTTGAGAATCTGGGGTTCAAACACAGGTGGCTCAAAGCCCTTGCTGCCACTGGGATTACATTGGATTTGCCAATTCCTTATGAGCAAGTGGATGTTGAGCCCCTTGAATCCGACACCGAGGAGTGATCTGGGAGGCGTTTCCTAATTCATTTAGTTTTTTTTTTTTTTTTTTTTGTTTGGTAGAGTTTTGTTGGTTCAGGGTGGTTTTCATGTATAAATTGGTTACTATCTTGTGCGCAATTTATTAATGAAAAGTTCCTTGTAATTTCATTACTACTCGTACACAATTTGTGTGGTTATGTTAATGAAACATTTTGATTCGTCTGTAGAGATTGAATATCCTGTGGCAATATTGATTCATCTTTCTCATGCTGACTGGATTCGAATTATGAACTGTCGATTTGTGAGCCGGCTGGGGTGCTTGAGCCGAATAGATTGATGAATCTGCCCCTGCCCCAGGCGGTTCCTGCAGAGGTTAGAATCGATTCGGGTACCGGCTGGGGTACTTGAGCCGAATAGATTGATGAATCTACCCCTGCCCCAGGCGGTTCCTGCAGAGGTTAGAATCAATCCGGGAGCCGGCTGGGGTACTTGATCCGAATATATTGAATCGCCGGCGTCGGGCGATTCAGGATCTCCAATTAATGAGATTGCCTCGATCGTGCTACCTCTGTGAAGGATAAATGAACAAGGGTACATCCTTTATGAGCTTGGTAGACAACTGACTCGAGCTCCTGGAGGAAGACTGATTGCGCGAATGTCGAACCGACTCTTCTTTAACAGTAAGGGGGAAGCGAAGACCCTAGCTGAGCTGGGGGGAGATATGAATCGAGGTGGTGAACCCTCGCGTACAGGAAGTAGGAGTTCCAGGGGTCGAGAGAGGTGTCAGTCTCCCCGACGTCGCAGTAGATCGCCCAGGCGAGACAAGCAGTCGCAGGGTAAATCTCCACAGTCCCGAGTCAAGAGGATGTCTGACGCGAATCCGTGCCCATTAAGCTTTGCGGTATTTGTGAAGAATAGACCCATGACGGAGGCGGACTCGATCGTTCGAGACCCAGACGTAGCGGTAGACTTTGCCCGACAAATATTTCCTCCTGAGGTTCAGCAATCAATGCTGGGTCGACAGGACTACGAGGTGTTTCGCGAGGGCATTCACGGCGTGGTGAAGGGGCTTTACACTGCTTACGAAGTCGGCATGCGACTGCGCGCTGCCCGTCAAGAGATGGAGAAGAAGGAAGAACGTATTCGAAGTTTGGAGGCCCGCGTGGGTGGGGAGGCGGCCGAGCGGGAACTAAGGAAGACCAAGGCGGCTCAGGCACAATCCACCGCGCACGTGAACCCAATTGTGGAAGAGAGGGTTACTAGTCGGCTTATCAGCTCCGCACTTGCCGACCGAGAGACGGCAAGTATGTTCGCAATAGAGAGCGCGAAGGGGAGGGCCTATGAGAAAGGTTTCCATGAGGGCCGAAAAGTGGGAATCGAGAAAACCAGGGAAAATTTGGCCGAAGAAGTGTGCCGATGTGAAAACCGTGGGTTTAGGCACGGTTGGATCAAGGCATCTCAAGCCGCAGAAGCTCTTCGAACGTCGGGAATTGATTCGGCATCACCACGCTACAGGAGTAAAGATTTTTCGTTTTCTGCTTTTGAAGTTGAGAAGAGTGAGGATGAGGATGACGCCGTATGAGTTTAATAGTTGTAACATTGGAGCGCAGGGCGCGTTTGAAACTATGTAACTTGTTGTTTTATTGAATAAAGAACGTTTCGTTATAAATGTTTCGTTGTCATTCATATTCGGCATATGTGTATTTCGTGTTGCTTAAATGTTTGAATGAATGTCTAAATATTGTCCGACCCAGGTAGCTGTTAACTGTCCGGCGGTACGCGGGCTTATCGGCAGGATCTGCACAGGCAGGATCCAAACATCCATGACGGCCGTTAAGGTTTTATTGAGGCTATTTCAACGGCCATTTATCTTTGACTTGGGTTAGCGCATTGATGCTTGGCCAGTTGGATTGGTGGGCTGGTCGAGGGTGATCGGCATGTGAAGACTTGGCCGACCGGTTTAATAAATCTATTTCGCTTTGGCCCAACCAGTGCGCGTTTCGGCCAGCCGTCGGGATGGCGGTCGTGGCGAATGTCAATCGACGCTCGTCTTATTCAGCCAATGCGTTTTTTGGCGGTAATAAAATTTTCTTGGGATTGGGACCTCGAGATCGCGGTCGTTGCTGAGAATAAAAGGAGTAGGCGCTTCGCACCAATAATCCCACTTGACTCATCATTCCTTGAGTGGGATGGTGATTTTGGTTACAGAGGCTCAAACTTCGGTCAAGTTTGGTGTTGAGATGGCTTGCAGCAGAAAACTTACCCGTGAGGGAGTTAGGTCATCCAAAGGGCTTGAGATCTGTGAGTCTCCAAGTCGTCGAAGCAGATCACCCCGAAAGGAGAGTCAACAACTGTCAAGTTCATTCTTCCTTGTCCTGGATCTTTGCCTTGACATTGTCAGTGGTGTCAGGGGAAGCTTGGCTCTATGCAAGTCGTGGGCTTAAGCATAAATGGTTCAAGGTATTGAACGCCGTGGAGGGGTTTAGGGCGACGGTTGTCGATCCGGCGATGCTGCTTTACCGGCGCGTCTTGTTCCTTTTTTGCTTTCGATATTGTAATGCTCGAATGCGGGTTGTGTTTATATAACAACTGTTTAATCAAATAAATGGTTTTATTTTAAATCTATTTGCGTGTTATTCTGAATTTTGCTTGTGTATTAAAGCACATCACTTCGAATGTATGATCTGTTCTAGCGTGTTATATAGGATCAACTATCAATATCTTTTGTTCGTGCCAACGTTTGCTCCGGATTCGGAGACGTAATTAGCGCTTAGCATTGTAGACCGATTAGTATGGCCGAACGGATTAATGCAATAATCCTCTGAAGCACTAAAGCGGGCCCCGTATTTGGAGGCTTGAACCCAGGGCCCAGTCGGCCTGAAGGAGATTAATCGGCTCGAATACGGAGACTTAATCGGCCCTAAGGCGTCATGCGCCAAAGAGGGGCTCCGAATCCGGAGACTTGATTTGGCCGATCGTGATATCCACGAAGGACGCTCCAAATCCAGAGACTTCATCGGCCCTAAGGCGTCATGCGCCAAAGGGGGCTCCGAATCCGGAGACTTAATCGGCCCTAAGGCGTCATGCGCCAAAGGGGGCTCCAAATCCGGAGACTTGATTTGGCCAATCGTGATATCCACGAAGGGCGCTCCGAATCCGGAGACTTAATCGGCCCTAAGGCGTCATGCGCCAAAGGGGACTCCGAATCCGAAGACTTGATTTGGCCAATCGTGATATCCACGAAGGGCGCTCCGAATCCGGAGAGTTAATCGGCCATAAGGCGTCATGCGCCAAAGGGGGCTCCGAATCCGGAGACTTGATTTGGCCGATCGTGATATCCATGAAGGGCGCTCCGAATCTGGAGACATAATCGGCCCTTAGGCGTCATGCGCCAAAGGGGGCTCTGAATCCGGAGACTTAATCGGCCCTAAAGCGTCATGCGCCAAAGAGGGGCTCCGAATCTGGAGACTTAATCGGCCCTAAGGCGTCATGCGCCAAAGGGGGCTCCGAATCCGGAGACTTGATTTGGCCAATCGTGATATCCACGAAGGGCGCTCCCAATCCGGAGACTTAATCGGCCCTTAGGCGTCATGCGCCAAAGGGGGCTCTGAATCCGAAGACTTAATCGGCCCTAAGGCGTCATGCGCCAAAGGGGGCTCCGAATCCGGAGACTTAATTTGGCCAATCGTGATATCCACGAAGGGCGCTCCGAATCCGGAGACTTAATCGGCCCTTAGGCGTCAAGCGCCAAAAGGGGCTCCGAATCCGGAGACTTAATCGGCCCTAAGGCGTCATGCGCCAAAGGGGGCTCCAAATCCGAAGACTTGACTTGGCCAATCGTGATATCCACGAAGGGCGCTCCGAATCCGGAGACTTAATCGGCCCTAAGGCGTCATGCGCCAAAGGCGACTCCGAATCCGGAGACTTGATTTGGCCGATCGTGATATCCATGAAGGGCGCTTCGAATCCGGAGACATAATCGGCCCTTAGGCGTCATGCGCCAAAGGGGGCTCCGAATCTGGAGACTTAATCGGCCCTAAGGCGTCATGCGCCAAAGAGGGGCTCCGAATCCGGAGACTTAATCGGCCCTAAGGCGTCATGCGCCAAAGGGGGCTCCGAATCCGGAGACTTAATTTGGCCAATCGTGATATCGACGAAAGGCGCTCCGAATCCGGAGACTTCATCGGCCCTAAGGCGTCATGCGCCAAAGGAGGCTCCGAATCCAGAGACTTGATTTGGCCAATCGTGATATCCACGAAGGGCGCTCCCAATCCGGAGACTTAATCGGCCCTTAGGCGTCATGCGCCAAAGGGGGCTCCGAATCCGAAGACTTAATCGGCCCTAAGGCGTCATGCGCCAAAGAGGGGCTCCGAATCCGGAGACTTAATCGGCCCTTAGGCGTCATGCGCCAAAGGGGGCTCCGAATCCGGATACTTGATTTGGCAAATCGTGATATCCACGAAGGGCGCTCCGAATCCGGAGACTTCATCGGCCCTAAGGCATCATGCGCCAAAGGGGGCTCCGAATCCGGAGACTTGATTTGGCCGATCGTGATATCCATGAAGGGCGCTCCGAATCCGGAGACATAATCGGCCCTTAGGCGTCATTTGCCAAAGGGGGCTCTGAATCCGGAGACTTAATCGGCCCTAAGGCGTCATGCGCCAAAGAGGGGCTCCAAATCCGGAGACTTAATCGGCCCTAAGGCGTCATGCGCCAAAGGGGGCTCCGAATCCGGAGACTTGATTTGGCCAATCGTGATATCCACGAAGGGCGCCCCGAATCCGGAGACTTCATCGGCCCTAAGGCGTCATGCGCCAAAGGGGGCTCCGAATCCGGAGACTTGATTTGGCCAATCGTGATATCCACGAAGGGCGCTCCCAATCCGGAGACTTAATCAGCCCTTAGGCATTATGCGCCAAAGGGGGCTCCGAATCGGAAGACTTAATCGGCCCTAAGGCGTCATGCGCCAAAGGGGGCTCCGAATCCGGGGACTTGATTTGGCCAATCGTGATATCCACGAAGGGCGCTCCCAATCCGGAGACTTAATTGGCCCTTAGGCGTCATGCGCCAAAAGGGGCTCCGAATCCGGAGACTTAATCGGCCCTAAGGCGTCATGCGCCAAAGGGGGCTCCGAATCCGAAGACCTGATTTGGCCAATCGTGATATCCACGAAGGGCGCTCCGAATCCGGAGACTTAATCGGCCCGAAGGCGTCATGCGCCAAAGGAGGCTCCGAATCCGGAGACTTGATTTGGCCGATCATGATATCCATGAAGGGCGCTCCGAATCCGGAGACATAATCGGCCCTTAGGCGTCATGCGCCAAAGGGGGCTCCGAATCTGGAGACTTAATCGGCCCTAAGGCGTCATGCGCCAAAGAGGGGCTCCGAATCCGGAAACTTAATCGGCCCTAAGGCGTCATGCGCCAAAGGGGGCTCCGAATCCGGAGACTTGATTTGGCCAATCGTGATATCCACGAAGGGCGCTCCGAATCCGGAGACTTCATCGGCCCTAAGGCGTCATGCGCCAAAGGGGGCTCCGAATCCGAAGACTTGATTTGGCCAATCGTGATATCCACGAAGGGCGCTCCCAATCCGGAGGCTTAATCGGCCCTTAGGCATCATGCGCCAAAGGGGGCTCCGAATCCGAAGACTTAATCGGCCCTAAGGCGTCATGCGCCAAAGGGGGCTTCGAATCCGGAGACTTGATTTGGCCAATCGTGATATCCACGAAGGGCGCTCCGAATCCGGAGACTTTATCGGCCCTTAGGCGTCATGCGCCAAAAGGGGCTCCGAATCCGGAGACTTAATCGGCCCTAAGGCGTCATGCGCCAAAGGGGGGTCCGAATCCGGAGACTTGATTTGGCCAATCGTGATATCCACGAAGGGCGCTCCGAATCCGGAGACTTAATCGGCCCTAAGGCGTCATGCGCCAGTGGGGGCTCCGAATCCGGAGACTTAATCGGCCCTAAGGCGTCATGCACCAAAGGGGGCTCCGAATCCGGAGACTTAATTTGGCCAATCCTGGCGAGTGCCCCACTGGGAGTTGACATATGATTTTGAGCGACGAGGAAAAATAGTTCGTATTGCAGAGGCGAAATATATTTACAGGTATCAGAGCCCACAGATCGGGTCAGTGGTAGGGTTTTCATCAGAACTCTGCTTGTGCCGATTGGGGGGAACCACGTATTTCTTCAATGCCGTGGGTTGTTGGGAAACGCAGTATCTGATGGTAGGTGCTTGGGACGGCCTTCATGACATGTAGCCAGGTTCTTCTCATGATGGCATTATACGGCGAGGGGAGCTTCACGACTAGGAATTCCGCTTCGACCGTTCTGGAACCCGCTCGAACAGGTAATGTGACCTTGCCCAATGGATATTCGGGATTCGTATTAAAGCCGAATAGTGGGCGAGGCGCCGGAGATAGATCCGACTCGTTGAGGCCGAGCTTGATGAAAGCTTGGTAGTACATGACCTCTGAACTACTCCCTGGGTCTATGAGAATTCGTTCAATGATGAACTGGTTTATTCGTAATCCAATGACCAACGGATCAATGTGGGAAGCCGTTGCGTCATTGAGGTCGGAGTCGTTGAAGGCAATTGTCGGAGCTTCTTGGGACCGGTCAGTCAAAATATGGCGCCCCTGTAGAGTTGGATGCGGTCGAATTGTGTGCACGGCTGGGGATGTAGGCAGGCTGTAAATTACATGGATTACGCCAAGTGGGGGAGAGTCCTGCCTCAATGCTAATGCCTTGGTTGGCTTTCCCTGTTTCACATACTGCTGCAGTCGGCCGTCTTGCAACAGTTCTTCCAGGTGATCTTTTAATGCGTAGCAACTCTCTGTTTCGTGGCCGTGATCTTTGTGATATTCGCACCTCCGGTCCCTTCGTCGTGTATTGGGTGGCCCCACCATCTTTGACGGCCATCTGAAGAATGGAAGGTGTTGGATTTTGGTCTTTACCGCGGTGATTGGCTCTGATAGGTCCGTGTACTTTTTGTCGGCGCGCCTCGAGTGTCTATTGTCGACTTGCAATTGTTCATTCGTCGGGTGGGAGCATTGATCACTCGATCAGCGAGAGTCCCGCCTTTTGTCTCGTTTAGCACGTTGTCGCGGCTCAGGGCTCGGAGGTGGCACAAAACTTATCGGTTGAGCAATTTCAGGAGGTGCCGGTTTGGTGGACACTTGTCTGGCTTTAATCCTCAAGGCATTGTCTTCCACTTTGCAATACTCTTCGACTTTCTTCATCAACGCCCAGACTGTTTTGGGGGGTCTTCTGGTCAGGGAGTTGCGAAGAGCACTGTCAGGATGTAGTCCCATTTTGAAGGCGGTGACGGCCATGGAGTCGTTGCAAGCGTCGTCAACGAGATTGAAGCACTCCCAATATCGCGCCGAATATGCTCTCAGCGTTTCTCCTGGTTGGATTTGCATAGCCCAGAGAGAGTCGGCCTGTTTCGGCTGTACCTTGTTGGTGATGAACCTGGCCCTGAAGGATTTTTGCAACTGATGGAAACTTCTGATCGAAGCCGGCTCCAGCTTGTAATACCATCTGACAGCTAATGGCCCCAAGCTGCAGGGGAATATTCGGCACATGAGGGCTTCATTGTCTGCATGCAACGTCATGGCCTGCTTGTAGTGACGTATATGATCAGTGGGGTCTGCTTTTCTGTCGTAGAGAGTAAATGATGGAGCTTTGAACTTCTTGAGCAGGGCCGCTCTCGCAATTCGTCGGATAAAAGGATCGTGCCGGTCCTCTTCTTCTGAACTGCTTCTTCTGCGCTTGTCCCTTGTGTGTGGAATTTTTTCAGAGGAGCTGGAAGTGTCGGAGCGTCCCTTGTTATGCTCCGTGAATAATGAGGTGGAGTCGCTATCGGTTTCCCTTGGTCGGGCTCGAGGTCGTTGTCTACCTGCCCTCAGGGGTCGTTCGGGGTCTTGGCGCGCGGCTTCTTTGGATTTTGCTACTTCCAGGGCCAAATCTTGACGGAGGCGTTCGTTTTCTGCGATCATATTTTCCAGCCTTTGTTCATTCTGTTTAGCTTGTTCTATGATGGCTTGCATCGTCTCCTACGCTGAAGTCGTTGGCGAGTCAAAATTCAAGGCGCGTCTCGCAGCGATGGTTTCCTTCCCGAGCATATTTGCCGAAGCGATGTCGTCTCTCTGTGTAGTCTCGTCGGTGGCTATCAGAGGATCTTGCGTCACGCCTTCCATGGATGTACTTGAGTATTCCCACAGACGGCGCCAATTTTGGGGAAATGGTTCTGGAAATACTCTTCCGATCCTGGGAGATGCTCTTGATCCTCAGCTAGTCAGCTGCAAAGACAAACACTCCGGTCGGGGGTGCCGGGGTTAGCACTCCGACGGGCAAGTCAGTTCTTATACTCAAGAAAACTTGTTTACTAAGTTTAGTGAAGTGATTCTTACATACCATTCCAAGAACACTGCTTCTTTATTTATATCTGTTCCTTCTAAGGCCTCGGGGCCTGGGCCTACTTTTCAATCATTACCCGTTCTTCTATTCGGCCTCAAAGATCCTTTCTTAATCGGCTTACGTATTGTATTCGGCTCACCGTAGTCTTGCAGGATGCAGCCGGTTAATGTCCGGAGGATCCCAGCCGGTTAATGTCAATCTACTAAAATATGCCCCTTCCGATTTAGCCATTTATTCGGCTCCCACATTATGACACAATTTTCAAACTGTCATTGAAATATAAAAATTAGTGAAGATTTTTTTAAACTATCGCTTAAACTTATAATTAATGACATTTTTTGTGACAAAATTTATAAACTGTCACTGAAACTTAATAATTAGTGACTTTTTTTAATAGTGATTGATAAAAAATGTTATTAATTATCATAAAACCTATTGGATAATAAATGCACTTATTAGGATCCACACATATATCCCTCTAAAAATAGGAATGCAAGCTACACATTGGCATTAGTTCTAGTATTGTAGCTAAACTTTGGACCCTAAAAAATGATCTTGTTCTAGCACTAGAGTGGAATGTGAACAACATACAAGTGAAAAATTGATTCTTCGTTGATGAAATAAATTGTTATGGAAAAGATTGGGGAATGCCATCAACTTATTAGCAATTTAACTTGTGATTGCAAATAATTCATCAGTTTAGTACAACTATTATTAATCATGCCTTTCCTGAAATAAATAAGTGTGCAAATCTATTATCAAATGAAGGTTTTAAACATAATGTGGGTCTCTTTGTGTTAGAAATTGTTTTAAAATTTTAATTTTTGGTCATCTTAATTTAAGCAAAAATTAAGGTGAGTCTTACATGTTCATTGTGACAGATCCATGGTGTGCAACATGTTTACTTTCATGTATAAATAAACACCGTAGTTTAATTTGCTCAAGCCCATTAAGGAGTGAATAAAAAGTTGACTTGAAAGATCACCCATTGAACACTTTGGTTGAAGAAAGATAATTAAGATTGGGAAGATTTGTCCCATATAGATTTTTTTAGGAGAAAACTACTTTGTGGTTATATAGTCAATCTTTGGATTTGGGTTTGTTCCTCAAGGGGGATAGGGGCATTCAATGGGGAATTAAGGGTTGACAAATTATACATTATATATTTGTGATTTCAAATTTGACCCAATCTTACATTGGGTCTAATGTAACCATTTCAAATATGGTCTTAATAAATAACTTTTAATACCAAATTCGAATAAAATTACTTAGATTGTTTTAATAATTATTCAAATATGATTTTTTAACAAATATTTTAATCTAAGCCTTAGAAAGAAGTATATATATATAATTTTTCTATATTGTTTGGAATGATCTAAATAAGTGTTTTTTTGATTTTTTACGAAAAGATGTGCAGAAATGTAGAGAAATGATGTTGTGGGAGCCGAATAAATAGAGGAACGAAATCTGGTACACCCGAGGAGCCGGGAACTGAACGGCTCCATTCTGCTCAACTAGGACGCCGAATATGTTCTTAAGGCCGAATAGACTTGAGAAGGCATATCAGGATGAATGAAAGAATAATAAATAAAAAAGTAGACTCTGGCCCCGAGGTCCAGAGAGTGGATATAAATACAAGAGCTTCAGATTGGTAAAGGTATGTAAGAATCACTTCTAAAAACTTAGTGAACAAGCTTTCTTGAAGACAGGAACTAACTTGTCCGTCGGAGTGCTAATTCTGGCATCCCCGTCCGGAGTATTTGTATCTTTGCAGGTGACTAGCTGAGGATCATTGGCGTCTTCCAGGATCTGAGGAGTATTTCCAAACCATTTCCCCACAATTGGCGCCGTCTGTGGGAATACTCGAATATATCCATGAAAGACGTGACTGAAGATCCTCCGATAGCCACCGGCGAGATCGCACAGAGAGACGACTTCACTCCGGCAAATACGCTCAGAAAGGAAACCGTCGCGCAGCGACGCGCCTCGAACTCCAACTCACCAACGACTTCAACGACGGAGACAATGCAAGCGACCATAGAACAAGCCAGACAAACCAAATAGAGTTTGGATAATATCATCGCTGAGAACGAACGCCTTCGCCGCGATCTGGCCTTAGAAAAAGCAAAGTCCAAAGGGGCAGGTCTCAAGGTTCCTGAGCGATTCCCACGGGCATGTCCTCAACGACCTCGAGGCCAACAGCATAATGCCGACAGTCCCCGCGCCTTAACCGATTACCTTCAGGAGGTAACAGAGGACGCACATCGCCCAAGAGGCGTCCCGCTTGACACCGTGCATATGATATACAGCCTGCCGATAGCCCCGACTGTACATGCAATCCAGTCACTTCCAAGCCCCCAGCATCAGCTCACCCCAACAAAGCGACCCCGGCTCCGAGAAGCGCCAACCATCACCTTCGACGACTCTGATTTGAGCGGCGTAACACTCCCTCACGTAGATCCTCTGGTTGTTGCGCTACGCGTAAACAGGTTCACCGTGGAACGCGTCCTTATCGACCAGGGAAGCACTTCAGAGGTTATGTACTATAAAACCTTCATCAAACTCGGGTTCAACGATTCGGATCTAACTCCAGCTCCTTATCCACTATTCGGCTTCAACGCCAACCCGGAGTACCCATTGGGAAAGATTAGTCTACCCGTTCGAGCTGGCTCCAGAACGGTGGATGTGGAATTCTTGGTCGTTAGGCTATCGTCGCCGTACAATCTCATCATGGGGCGATCATGGTTGCATACCCTGCAGGCCGTTCCAAGCACCTACCACCAGCTGCTACGTTTCCCAACGGAACACGGCGTTGAGCAGATCCGTGGCTCTCAACAGTCGGCGCAAGCATGTTACCTTCTCGCCGCCAAGACGCCGAAGGAACTGCAAGTAAACTCTATTGAAGTGCCCAGTCGAGCGATCCTGGATGACGTCGGGCGTCAACCAAACGAAAAGGCCACGGAAGGTTTAGACCGGGTCGACATCGATGGAAGCCCGGAAAAGTTTTTTATGATCGGCGCCTCTTTGAGCCAGGTCGACAGACAGCAGCTGATCACTTTCTTACTCGGCAACCTCGACGTCTTTGCGTGGACTCCATACGAGATGCCGGGAGTAGACCCGTCAGTCTCACAGCACCACCTCAATGTCGACCCCCGGTGTAAGCCGATCATTCAGAAAGGCCAGCGATCCTCCGCAGAACACACCGCCGCCGTTGTAGAAGAAGTTGACAAATTGCTTGACGCCGGGGCAATTAGAGAAGTCACCTACCCCACGTGGCTCTCCAACACAGTGGTCGTGAAAAAGAAAAATGGAACTTGGCGAGTGTGCGTCGATTTCACGGATCTGAACAAAGCTTGCCCCAAAGACTGCTTCCCCTTACCTAGAATTGACCAACTCGTCGATGCGACGGCACGCCACCGGCGCATGAGTTTCCTCGATGCCTACAGAGGCTACCATCAGATCGCCATGAATCCGGATGATCAGGACAAAACTGCATTCCTCACTCCAAGAGGAACCTACTGCTATAGGGTTATGCCTTTTGGACTGAAGAATGCAGGGGCAACTTACCAAAGACTGGTCACCACGATGTTCAAAGAACAGCTCGGACACACTATGGAAGTATACATCGATGACATGGTGGTCAAATCCAAAGAAGAACAAAACCATATAGCCGATCTGGAAAAGACATTCAACACCCTACGCAAATACAGAATGAAGCTAAACGCCTCCAAATGCGCATTCGGGATCGGCTCCGGCAAATTCCTGGGTTATATCGTCAACCACCGAGGAATCGAAGCCAACCCGAGGCAAGTCACAGCAATTTTGGAACTGAGTTCCCCCCGTTCAGTGAAAGAAGTCCAAAAGTTGATGGGAA
Organism: Camellia granthamiana; assembly: GCA_036172215.1. NCBI lineage: Eukaryota > Viridiplantae > Streptophyta > Magnoliopsida > Ericales > Theaceae > Camellia > Camellia granthamiana. The sequence goes on along the minus strand of CM069908.1, from coordinate 96,752,636 downwards.
TGGCTGCTACACTCAACAGGTTCATCAGCCGATCTACAGATCGCTGCAGACAATTCTTTCAGACACTACGTCAGGGCAGAGCTTTCCAATGGTCCGCCGAATGCGAAGCAGCTTTTAACGGGCTCAAGACCTACCTCTGGACAGTACCTCTTCTAACAACACCCGCCGCCGGTGACCCCCTCATTCTATACCTGGCAGTCTCCGACAGGGCCGTCAGTGCCGTATTATTAAAAGAGGAGGAAGGGCAGCAACAGCCAGTGTATTATGTAAGCAAGGCAATGGTGGACGCCGAAACACGCTACCTACCACTGGAAAATCTCGTCCTAGCCTTGGTCATGGCAGCAAGAAAACTGATGCATTACTTCCAAGGACACAGCATTAGGGTGCTAACAGAATATCCCCTTCGATCAGTACTACGGAATGCAGAAGCATCAGGACGTGTTTCGAAGTGGGCTCTCGAACTCGGCCAGTACAACATTCAGTTTCTACCCAAAACTGCAATCAAGGGGCAGGTGCTTGCCGACTTTGTTGCCGAATTCACAGGAGGGCTTGCCGACCTCAAGCCTGATGACGTCCAGCCAAAGGCCGAAGTTCGGTCAAAGCCAGATTGGAGAATTTATGTTGGGGACATTTGGCAGTTATACTGTGATGGATCGTCTAATCAACGGGGCAGCGGCGCCGGCATCGTAATTATGTCTCCAGACGGCGCAGTAATTGAGCAGGCCGTCAAGCTCTGCTTCGAAGCATCAAATAACGAAGCCGAATATGAAGCCCTTTTAGCTGGACTACGGAACGCACATCTGCTCGGCGCGCGGCGGCTGTTGGTGTTTTGTGACTCAAAATTGGTAATCAACCAGCTGAAGGGGGAGTACGCTGCAAGAGACGAGCGTATGGCGGCCTATATGAAAACGGCTAACTCCTTTTTGGCGAAATTCGACCATCATGAATTAAACCAAATAACACGCGATCAAAATACACACGCGGATGCCCTGGCTTGCTTAGCCTCCGCCATCAACTCCGATCTCAAGCGTACCATCGAAGTAGGTTTCGTCCCGGAACCAAGTTTCGTCCCGGAACCAAGTATCGGCCCTCTGGAGGAAACCCACATCAACATTATAGAATCCGCTCCAAGTTGGAAGGACCCCATCGCTGCGTTCCTTTCTTCTGAGCAACTCCCAGAGGACAAAAAAGAAGCACACAAGCTGCGAAACAAGGCCCTGCGGTACTACTTAGATCCACAAGGAGGGCTTTACAAAAAGTCCCTCTCTGGTCCATATTTGGAATGCGTGCACCCGGACAGAGTGGAGGAGCTGCTCACTGAGATACACGAGGGCAGCTGTGGTGCCCATTTGGGGGGACGCTCCCTGGCCCATCGGGCGATAACACAGGGATATTATTGGCCGACGATGAGAGCCGACGCACAAAATTATGTCAAGAAATGCGAACAATGCCAAAAGTTCTCCCCACTAACTCATCAGCCGGCAGAAGCTTTGAATTCTATCACAAGCCCCTGGCTGTTTGCTCAGTGGGGACTTGATATCGTAGGACCATTGCCGAGGGCCCCAGGGAACAAGCGATTTCTAATCGTAGCAACAGATTACTTCACAAAGTGGTTCGAAGCGGAGGCTCTAACCCATATACGAGATTCCGACATTAAGCGCTTTGTGTGGAGGAACATCATTACGCGATTCGGCATTCCAAGAGCGTTGATCTCGGATAATGGTACTCAGTTCGATTACCGAGAATTGTGCAGCAAGTATGGTATTGAGCCTTACTTCTCTACGCCAGCCTACCCCCAAAGTAACGGTCAAGCGGAAGCTTCAAACAAATCCATCTTGGACGGCATCAAAAAGAGGCTGGAGAGTGCCAAAGGCAGATGGGTTGAAGAGTTGCCGAGTGTACTATGGGCCCATCGTACAACGCCAAGACGATCTACCGGAGAAACGCCGTTTGCCCTATGCTTCGGAACCCAGGCAATCTTACCCCTAGAGATCGGCTTACCAACTCTCAGATCGCAAGCCTTTGACACGGGCCGAAATGACATGACGCTCGCCCTGGACCTGGTTCTGATTGAAGAACGAAGAGACCGCGCCTTAGCATCCATGGCACGTTATCAGCAGCAGCTCGCTAAGTCATACAATCGGCGAGTTCAGTTGCGTCGCTACAATCCAGGAGAACTGGTCCTAAAGAAGGTACTACCAGCCGACCGGAGGCCGGCCGATGGAAAGCTTGGTCCGAACTGGGACGGCCCCTATCAGATAGACTTCGTTGCAGGCACAGGGGCATATCGGCTCTCAGACATGTCTGGAAGAAGCCTGCCACGGCCGTGGAATTCAACACATCTACGTAAATTTTATCAATGACCCGACCTGTGGGCTTGATACTTGTACCCATGTCGTTGTAATGCAAGATTTCGTGTTTTTACATGTTTGAGCTCAACGCCTTAGGGCCGAATAAGTCTCCGGATTCGGAGCGCCCTTCGTGGATGTCACGATTGGCCAGAACAAGTCTCCGGATTCGGAGCGCCCTTTGGTGCATGACGCCTTAGGGCCGAATAAGTCTCCGGATTCGGAGCGCCCTTTGGTGCATGACACCTTAGGGCCGATTAAGTCTCCGGATTCGGAGCGCCCTTCGTGGATGTCACGATTGGCCAGAACAAGTCTCCGGATTCGGAGCGTCCTTTGGTGCATGACGCCTTAGGGCCGAATAAGTCTCCGGATTCGGAGCGCCCTTTGGTGCATGACGCCTTAGGGCCAATTAAGTCTCCGGATTCAGAGCGCCCTTCGTGGATGTCACGATTGGCCAGAACAAGTCTCCGGATTCGGAGCGCCCTTTGGTGCATGACGCCTTAGGGCCGAATAAGTCTCCGGATTCGGAGCGCCCTTTGGGGCATGACGCCTTAGGGCCGATTAAGTCTCCGGATTCGGAGCGCCCTTTGGGGCATGACGCCTTAGGGCCGATTAAGTCTCCGGATTCGGAGCGCCCTTTGGTGCATGACGCCTTAGGGCCGAATAAGTCTCCGGATTCGGAGCGCCCTTTGGGGCATGACGCCTTGGGGCCGAATAAGTCTCCGGATTCGGAGCGCCCTTCGTGGATGACACGATTGACCAGAATAAGTTTCCGGATTCGGAGCGCCCTTTAGGGCATGACGCCTTGGGGCCCACTAATGCATTTCTCAACGTTTATACCATGCAGTGCAAAATATTCTAATCAAAATCCAAATATTCCCATAAAATGAATCGACGCGTTTGAACTAGAAACGTTTTACAATCAAAATATTTTACAACCAAAGACGGACATTGAAAATGAAAGCCTATTTATTCGTAGTGAAGTCTGTTGTTGCATTACACTCTAGTTAATCGGCCTCCTCATCGTCGCTCTTCTCGATTTCAAGTTTGGAATAGGGAAGGTAACGTCGGTGATATAGGGGTGAAGCTGAATCTATGCCTAGGGACCCAAGAACCTCCACGGTTTGAAGGGCCTTGATCCAGCCATGCTTAAAACCGCGATTTTTGCGTCGGCAGACTTCCTCAGCAAGGTCGGTCTGGGTTTTATCGACCCCGGCCTTGAAACCGTCTGGATATCCTTTCTCGTAACCCGGGTCCTTGAAACCGTCCTGATTTCCGCCCACTTTAAGTTGACCAGCCATCGCCGGCTCAGCCATTCGAACCTTCTGAAGCTCCCGAAGCTCATTCTCGGCCTTTTTCGCGCCAGCTTCCAAGCTACGACTCCTTTCGTCCTCTTTCTCAATGTCACGTCTCATCGCACGCACGCGCATGCCAATCTCATAAGCATTATACAACCCCTTTACAGCCCCATGTATGCCATCCCGAAACACTTCGAAATCACGACGACCAACCATCGATTGTCGGACTTCCGGTGGAAAAATCTGCCGAGCAAACTCGACTGCCACATCTGGGTCTTTAATGATGGAATCCGCCTCTGTCATCGGTTTATTCTTCACAAAAACCGCAAAATTCAATGGCCGCGGCGTCACGTCCACCTCGATTCCCGGTCGCGGGCGTGGGGAACCTCCCCATTGAACGTCCCTTTGAGGGGACCTGCTTCGACGACTAAGGCGCTGCTGTTTTTCCCGATCCTTGGATGCTCTTCTTCCCATACCAGTGGGCTCGCTGCTGCGATACATTTCGACGTTTGAATTCAGCCAATCTCGGTTCTTCCCCAGTATTGGCTCAACCCTGTACCCAAATAAATAAGACCCTCGATACGAACTTACCTCATTTATTCTGCGACACGCGCAGCTCCCCCAAGGCAGCGTCAGTATGACCGAACGCCAAACGTCGGACGACGATCCACGTGCCAACGAATGTGAACTGTCCGGCTCTTCACACTAGCGCCCTGGCCAAGGCAAGGGCAGATTTATTAATCTAATCGGTTGCCTTTTCACAGATGCCTCGGCCAGCCCACGAGTGTGAACCACGCGGCTCTTCACGCTCGCGCCCTGGCCAAGGCAAGGGCAGATTTATTAATCTAATCGGCCGCCTTTTCACAGATGCCTCGGCCAGCCCACGAGTGTGAACCATTTGGCTCTTCACGCTCGCGCCCTGGCCCAGGCAAGGGCAGATTTATTAATCTAATCGGCCGTCTTTTCAAAGATGCCTCGGCCAGCCCACGAGTGTGAACCGTCTGGCTCTTCACGCTCGCGCCCTGGCCAAGGCAAGGGCAGATTTATTAATCTAATCGGCCGCCTTTTCACAGATACCTCGGCCACCCCACGAGTGCTCTTCACGCTCGCGCCCTGGCCCAGGCAAAGGCAGATTTATTAATCTAATCGGCCGTCTTTTCAAAGATGCCTCAGCCAGCCCACGAGTGTGAACCGTCCGGCTCTTCACGCTCGCGCCCTGGCCAAGGCAAGGGCAAATTTATTAATCTAATCGGCCGCCTTTTCACAGATGCCTCGGCCAGCCCACGAGTGTGAACCATCCGGCTCTTCACGCTCGCGCCCTGGCCAAGGCAAGGGCAGATTTATTAATCTAATCGGCCGCCTTTTCACAGATGCCTCGGCCAGCCCACGAGTGTGAACCATTCGGCTCTTCACGCTCGCGCCCTGGCCCAGGCAAGGGCAGATTTATTAATCTAATCGGCCGTCTTTTCAAAGATGCCTCGGCCAGCCCACGAGTGTGAACCGTCCGGCTCTTCACGCTCGCGCCCTGGCCAAGGCAAGGGCAGATTTATTAATCTAATCGGCCGCCTTTTCAAAGATGCCTCGGCCAGCCCACGAGTGTGAACCATTCGGCTCTTCAAGCTCGCGCCCTGGCCAAGGCAAGGGCAGATTATAGATCCATTAAGAAATATCACCATAAAATGACAGAAATATCAGCACATTGAGCAGAATTCATAACATTTTATAATCAGCCCGCATGAAAAATGTCTGATAAACACATACGAAATAACAAAAACAAACGGCAAAAGTACTTTCTCGAAATCATAACAATTGTGTATCGTAAAGATCAACCCTCGGAATCAGTCTCCAACGGATCGATGTCCACTTGCTCATACGGTATTGGCATATCCAGCGAAACTCCAGCTGCAGCAAGGGCCTTGTGCCAACCATGTTTGAAGCCCCGATTCGCAAACCGAAAGACCTGGTCCACATACTCGGCGAGCCCAGCCTCCTTCCCGGCTTCGAAAACTTTTGAATCGGCAAGCACTTTCGCCGCCTTCATTTCAGCCAACTCAGCCTCCAGGCTGATAACTGCCTTTTGGGACAAGCCAAGTGCAGCTTCCATATCGTCGGCCTTCTTCTCGGCCTCCGCTCTCAACTTATCCGCATCACGAGCTTTCTCTACCGCGGCCTCTGCCCGAGAAGCCTCCTGGTTTGCCTTAAAAATTCGTCCTCGGCCCTTTTCCTCTGGCCCTCAACTTGCTTTCGTAAACGACTAATCTGCTTGACGGCGTCGAGATGGCGTCGGCCTACATCGGCTATCCTACCAACGGTCTGCAAAAGAAAAATTCAAACAAAAAACGTAACGCGAACAATGTTTGGATGAAGTAAAAGAAAAATCAGAATACGCACCAAAAGGGCCGACTGCGCAGCTAACATTGTCGCATTCAGATCCGGTTCCAACTGGAAAGCCTCCATATCAGACGGCAACAACAAAGACGTTGCCACGCCGAACGCGACTTCTGGGTCTTTAAGCGCCGAGGCATCCGAAGGAACCGGCATGTTTCTTACCATTGGTCGAATCACAAAGGGCACAACCTCACTCGATCCCTCCATTCGAGGACGTTTGCCGCCGTGATCTTCTAAACCGACCTCACGATCCCGAGCGCGTTTCTCCGCCTTTCCCTCAACATCCTGAACGGCTCTCCCAACCGATGCGGATTCAGCATACTTATTTGTTGCCGCCTCCTCAACAATTCCTAAGGATCTCGATTCGGTAACTGGGAGGGAATGTTGAGATTCACTGGTGGGCGGTTCGGTCGAAAGGCCCTCCGCTCTTCGCCGTGCGGCTAACCTCTCCGCATTCGCCTTCTTAGCAAGCTTTGTCAGGCTTAACCCAGCCATGTTAGTGGGGCCCGAGATGGGAAGATTGGCTGTACGCTGAGGAACGTCGTCAACAGAAAGGTTCCCCCGCCCCGAAGTAGAGGAAGGATCGGCAGAATCCAATACCTCCTCAGATTCGGCCTCGGACTGATCTGATTCGGCAGTATGGGATACTTCGATATTCTCCGAATCGGACCCTTCAAAACCTACCTGTCTCAAGTTTTTGAAGTCGGATAAAATACGAGCGACGAGAAAATCCTCCCCCTTTGGAATCGGTATGTTTTCCGCAGCTGAAAAGGTTGTATATGTAGGCTCGTAGCAAAGCAGAACGTGAGCCGCTCTTCCCTGCTTATGAAGACTGCGACGGCCGAAATAACTAAGAGCAATCCTAATGTCCGAAAGGACGGCGTCGTCAGTTGAAGCTTGGACTTTTTTCAAATCGTTCCCTGCACAAGACAAGCCGTAAGACTCAAGAAAACAGGGTATGGCAAATATGAACACATAATACGAGCAAGAGGGCATTCGGCGACCTGGTTCGCCCCTACGTCTAGGAATAGAATAGACACGATCCTCCCCTTCGCCGAACTCCCAGTTGCCGCGGACAACGACCATGACATCATCAACTCGTTTCCCGGAGCTGGAAAGCATAGTGATCAACTGATGATCTGTATCCTTAGCTCTGAGGAAGTAACGCCCATGCCGACCAGAGGACTTGGCCAAAGCATAACAGTGCCGAATGGCAGGAATGCCAAGATTAATTCCAAGGCAACGGTTCAGCGCTACGACCCCCATTATAATTCTAAAGAAATTCACATTGGGCTGGGAAGGGATCAAATCCCAATGGCGAAGAACAGCCCTCAGAAACGGGTGAAGGGGAAAGCGGACTCCACCCTCTGCGATTGACAAAAGGGGAAAGACAATCGTGGATTCGTCCTCCCTCTCCATGTCAAGAGTGCCGTCAGCCACAAACGATAGGTGGACATCGTCAGGGATAGAGAAATGGCGTCTAAAGCCAGCAATTCAATTTGACGAAAGGAGGTCTTTCAAATGTTTCGCCATAACCTACTGACTATAAGAACATGCGATGGAATAAACAAACTAGGAAAAACTTCAGAGCAGGGGAGAGGAAAACTTACAAAAACAAAGAGAGTATCACGGATGGGAAAAATTGCAAGAGCGATTCGAAGAGCAACCCAGCAACCAGCATCATAGAACACGGATTCGAAAGGACATCAGATTTCAAATCATAATAATTAGGCGTGTATAAAGGGGCGGGAAGTTGAGACAACGATTAAAGGGGGAGTAATTAAACGTCCGCGTGATAAGTCTAACCCCCAAACTTCGGTTCAGAGTATTTGAAAATCGGAACCAAGCATTTCACCCAATTGTCATTGACGGAACGCTTGGGGGGCAATTGTGGGAGCCGAATAAATAGAGGAACGAAATCTGGTACACCCGAGGAGCCGGGAACTGAACGGCTCCATTCTGCTCAACTAGGACGCCGAATACGTTCTTAAGGCCGAATAGACTTGAGAAGGCATATCAGGATGAATGAAAGAATAATAAATAAAAAAGTAGACTCTGGCCCCGAGGTCCAGAGAGTGGATATAAATACAAGAGCTTCAGATTGGTAAAGGTATGTAAGAATCACTTCTAAAAACTTAGTGAACAAGCTTTCTTGAAGACAGGAACTAACTTGTCCGTCGGAGTGCTAATTCCGGCACCCCCGTCCGGAGTATTTGTATCTTTGCAGGTGACTAGCTGAGGATCATTGGCGTCTTCCAGGATCTGAGGAGTATTTCCAAACCATTTCCCCACAGATGTGACCCAAATAAAGATAAAAAGATTAAAAAAAATGTGCTTATACAGCCTATCCCAAACAAAATTATTAGTAATATCATATGTGATGGATGAAACTCCTATCCTAAGCCAGCCCACTAACTAGATGAATTTAAAATCTTAGCCTAGCCTGATTTTATGAGCTAAATATTTTTTCCAAATACTAAAAATATTGGATTAGATTAGACAGGTTGGGAAGGTCATCAGATATAGGCCAATCCCTAAAACGGACCCAGTTGAAGTGGGCTGCCCAACCCCTAGAAAGGACCTAGTTGAAGTGGGTGCAGCTCGACTTTTTTGCGCCCCCTTTCAGAAGCTTGAAAGAAGCCCTACAGTTCGGACTCTTGCGGTTTTGAATTTAATCTCACAAGTGCAATGTGAAATTGATAAATACCAAAGAGTCCAAATCTGGCAAATCTTTTGGAAAATTGATTTTTGAATCAAAAATGCCAAAATTGGACTGCTTTCCTAGATACAGAGTCGCTACCTAAATATTTTATTTTTGGGGAAAATTTAGGAAACCCATGACTCGTGCCAAAGGCCACGTGTTTGTCATCACAAAAGTTACCTCGGCTCAGGAACTTAGGTACGAGAGGGGAAGGTCATGAATTGAGCACCCCCGCTCGCTCGATCAAAGATCGGCCTCTACTAATCATGATATGATTTTTATGTACATTACATGCTCTTGTTCTGATTTATTAGGTGAACATTACTATGTGATGCGCATAAGCAAGTATAGACTAGTTTGCTCAAATTAGAACAACTCAATTTCATGTTTGTTTTTGTGAAAAGGGTTTGATTTTACCACCTCAAGTGGACTTAAAGTTTGCGAATTTGTTACTTAACAAAGTGGGCTTAAAGTTGTGAATTTGCCACTAGACATAGTGGACTTAAACATACATTCGTTGAATCGTTCCAATTTAAGCAACACGCCTACATCCACAGGTATTCAAGCAGTTTAACAAGTAAGCATTTAGCTTCATGGTAAGCATGCTAATCATGGCAATCACTCACACGCATGCAAGTATACTAAAGTACTAAAAACTCACCTAATACTCCAAGCAAAAAGGATATGACTTAGAAAAATATGCATGATTCCTAACTATGCCAAATGTCTAGTGCAATGCATGCAAAGAATGCAACTAAGATAGGCTCGGCTACTTAATATGTTATTTGCAACAATTGGAGAGCATGCATTTTAAACATGTATTTATCGAAGTATTGAAATAACAATGTAGTTTGAATGATGCGCCGAGCCTCAGTGCATGCAATACAAAATGAATGGATGCAAGTATATGGTATGCTAATTGAAACATGTCCCTAATTTAACCATCAAAAGAGGATAAATAAAAGGGGGAAGGACGTGGGTTGAAAGACATACACATTATTACATCACACTCTTACGAAGGAGAGTCCAAATGAATAAACTACCTACCAAGCTAATTAAGCTAATTATTACAAAACTTGAATAAATAATTAACTAACTACCTAAGCTAATTAAGTATTACAACACAAACTAATTAGCTACAACTAATTAGGCTAATTAAATATTACAACACAATTGATTCACAAATATGACAATAATACTAATGAAACAATTAATCACATTTGATGAGAGCATAATAGAAGATGGATGAAGGTTGCATGCGCATCGCCTGAAAGCTACTCTGTCTGCTCAGGCCATCTCTGTTTCACCTTCAGCCACTGCCTTTGTTTCTGCAAAATTGCACTGCTGGCCACACACTAAAGGCTGGCTATGCATCGTTGACAGTCGGCCGGGTCTACAGATGACTGGTCATGCATCAATTTGGTGCAAAGCTCTATTTTTGTGTTTTGAGGTGAAATCAGTGCAGATGGAGCATTCTCAAGCTCTATTTGTTCTTTCTTCCTTCTCTGTCATGGGAAACCCTCGAGAGTAGGTTGGAATTGATTCCAAAGCCATCAATGAGCAATATGATTGCTTGATGATCCCCGATTCAATTTTGGACAAAAGTCAATAAAATGCAAAGAATAAGACCACCCCTCCCTCTTGTCATAGCATGAACTCAAAGAGGGAAGTTGCAACGCTTCAAGAATCATCAAAATGCTATGAATTAACATGTAACAATTCTTGACACAAGTAATTTGGCATAATGTCTGGCCAAGTTGAAGCAATTTAAGCCATTTTCTTTATGTGTGTTGATCCAAGTTTTAAACCAATTTTATTTAGCCTTGCCATTCTTTAGTCCATTTGTCCATGGTGATGTTAAGGTCTTCTAAACAAGAAGTTATGTCAAACAATAGGTTCTTCTAAAGCATGAGAGAAAGACCACACCATTGGCAATGAATCTTTGAAAAGATTAAGCCATTAAGTGGGAACCTTTCCGACATGATTCGAACAACCTCAATTAGTTGAAATCATTCTCAAGTATGAAAGAGAGGAATGATGGATTGATTATTAAACTTAGACTCACAAACATGGAAATGAGTAAAAGAAACCTATATAGCAAGCAACAAGTTACATATGCTAACTTATGAGATCACAAATGTACTAAACAAGGCATGAACCAATTGAAAAGGTTTGGAAAACCTCAAAACAACCCTTAATACATGGAAAACAGAGGTAGAACATGCATGAAAAGAGCTTGAAAAGCTAAACAATAAAGAAGAGAATTAAGGCCAGTAAGCAAGAATAAGGAGGGGTGGCTAACCCCTCCACTTTTAAAGCTTCAAAACATGATTTTTAGCCTTTCTAAACCTTTGAAAATCAGTGTAAATATCCAAGGAAAAGAGTGGAAAAGGGAAGGTTTGAATTATAAGTAAAGGTATAAAAAGAGCAAGCTCTCTCTACCCTTTTAGTAACTCTTCAAACCCAACCCCAAACACTTCAAATAAGGTCAAACCAATTCAAAACAACAAGAACTATGAAGCAAATGAAAGAAATGAAGGCAAGAGAGAAGAAAACATGCTTATACCTTTCAAGGGGTAAGCTTGTTGTTGATGATTCAAACTTCGTTTCAACTCACTCTTAAGCTTGAATTATGCTTCTCCAAGATCAACCAAGGTTCTAGGGTGATAAGACAAGGTTGTATATGGAGGATAGAGATGGTATAAACAAGCTAGGTTAGCTCAAAGCTTGCTTGCAATGGAAGGAGGAGGAGGCAAGAGCTCTCAGGGTGTATATATGGTTTCTAGATTTTTTGTTCAAGCCTCTAAACAATCCCAGAGCTTCATTTTTATAGAATTCAAGCTCAAAAGGTGATAAATATCTTTAAAAATGGACAGCTGGCAGCCTCCCACCCAGAACAGTGTTTATTGCCATCAAGGGCTGGCTGGTCATTCATAGCCACGGCCGGCCATCACTGATGCACGGTTGGGCCTTGATGACCTCCCCTGTTTTTTGGTTCAAACTCAGCGCAGGGTGGGAAAAGGTCCAAAAATGAAACTCACAGGTCCAAACAAGGTAAATGTTGAAGATTTGAGGTTATTTCCGGAGCCTGATTGAATCCAAATCGCTGCCAATTCACAATTCAACTTTCATCATCGAGTGTATCGAACCAAGCATGTAAGTCTTGCGGGCGGTTAAAAATGGGGTGTCTACAATGCGCTAGACTCCATGTGCCACCACCACGTCCCAAACTAAACCAAACCAAATCAAGTTGGGTTTGAATGGTGTGGGTTGGTCTATCCATTATCTATATATATTTGGACAAGATTTATTTAATTGTTTTCAAAAATATTTTATTTTTGTTAAGTTGAATCGTTTGGCAAGATGGTTGGGACTAATTTAGCCCACTAAAAGACAAAATAGGCTAAAAAGTCAGTAAAATAAAATATCATAATCAAACCATAATCATTTCACTTTTTCTCGCACAAAACTACAAAATAGTCAAAAGTGCATCGCAAACAAAACTTTTTTAGCTAGGTTAAAATCAAAAGAATCAAAAAATCAAGTTACAAAATTCTTCTCAAACAAAAACTCAATAGCATCTCCTCACCTTGGATGGATGTGTCTTTTCTTCTCATGATTGTTCTAAGAGTTGTGAATCCCTCTATAAATTTCATCCCTTAGTTCATCATTTCTTTTATTTGGTTCTTGCATATTTATTGCATTTTGTTGGGTCATTTAGACTATATTTGGTTGAAAGATTTGATGAGAGAAATAAAAAAAAGGAAAGGAAAATAGAAGAAAAATGAGAAAAAATTAATAGGATTCGAATTCCAAACTATGTTTGGTTGAGTTGGGATATTGTGAAAGAAAAGAGCTAAGTGAACCTAAAAGACAAAAAGTGAGATTGCATTTCCTTCTCACTTTTTTTTGCCCTGTATTTTCCATTATAACCAAGGATAGAACTAGGATTCTAAGAACGGAGGGGCCATAGGTATGGTGCAAGCCAAGTAGGTTGGATTGGGTTCAAAACCTGCCTCGGTGGAGCCCCAGTCATGCTCAGAATGGCCCAAGCCTATCCAAACTCGACTTGCGAACCTAAGGTATTTAGTCCAAGTGCTATCCGATAAATTTAACTTGGGTTAGGTTCATGTTACTTACAAAATATTGAGGTGTGCAATTGAACTTAATCTTTTTAAGACTTTTTTTGGGCTCGAAAACTAGAATTTTTTTTGGGGGGACTGATTACAACTTGTTTATAATCCAATTTTTTTTTTTCTTAAATAAATTCACAATCTAAAAAGTAATATTAAAAATCACAATAACAGAAAATAAATTGTTTATAAGACACGTCCTTAATTAGTTAATAAGAATCAAACAACAAAAAATCACGGGTAGTGCTATTCAAGTTCAAAAATTAAATTAATTTTTTAAACTCAATGATGCGACAATATATTAAAATGTCTAAAGCAAATCTCTATATCATATCTTCTGTAATCATTCACCAATTATCTCATTTATACATCATTGAGTTTAAAAAAGTGATAATTGTTGAAAAGCCCAACCTAAAGATGGTATAAGGCATTAGGTTTAGTAGATATTTTTTGTTCAAGAGAGGTCCATCCTTTGTGAAATAATTTGATGATAAGTCCTTTTGTTTGTTTTGAAGGACATTTTGTTTTCAATTTTACCCCTTAATTTTTTAGTTGACTTTTGTTAACTATCTATTCAAAAATTTTCCTTATCTGTTCAATTTTTTCCCCATATTCAATTTTTTTACCCTAAATGTTCAATTTGTTTCCCTATCTATTCAATTTGTGTGGATTTCCCTCTCTATCTGTTCAAATTCTATGGATTTGTCTTTTTTTTTTTCTTATCTGTCTTGAAAAATCTAAAATTCCTCGAGATACTGATTCATGATTATGTTTCAATTTAAAATAATGAATATCAATCACAATCAAACAATCAACGACAAATAGGCACAACGATTTAACGTGGAAAAAACCACAAGGAATTACACATGTGTACCCTCAATTACTTAGCGAATCTACGCTTGAATTGAACTACATCCAATGTGCCTCTTCCACTACTATCTTCAACTCAGAATTGCTTTGCCCAATGTTGAATTCATAACGCCAATATTGAATCTACGATGATGAGCCACTCTATAATCTACCAAAGCTTTAGGCCCAAGTTCCTAAGAATCCACTGATGAACACCTCTTTCTTTATGTGAATGAAAGGATGAAAACAACCCTTTATATTTGACACTCCGTAGTTCGTTCACCAATCAATCACCTTCTATACATCAAGGAAACTCATATAAATACATTCTTCAATGTAATACATTTTGTATTTTTCTCTTCTCTGAGAATCTAGATGGGTTTAACCTAAAAACAGTAAACGGCACACTTTATACTCAACAAAGTTGCGATGATCACTCGAGCACACACTTCAGTGCTTAAGCGGTGTGAGCAAAGGTAGTGCAAATCATATAAGCAAATTGCTCAAGCGCAACTTCTACCGATCGAGCAGTAAAACGAATTTTCCAGAAGTTGTAAATGTAGGCTAAACTACTAGATGTACCACTTCACCGCTCAAGCACATAAATGATCGTTCGAGAGGTCAAACAACTTTGGCTTTGAAGGCATTGCCCTTTGACTTTGCTTGGGCAGTGCCCCTCGATCCCTGTACATAGTCAACGAAGTGGCAAACAAAGAATGTTCAAGATACAAAATGCTAGTACAAACTCCTCTACGCAGACACAATTTGGGTTGGATTCGAATCTAAACACTTACAGTCTCACTGAACCAAAGGAGCGAATAAAATTACAATTAAAAGGAGTTTTGTCAAATGAGATTATTAATTACAAAAACCTAACATGTTTGAAACAATATTTGTTTAAATGTGTTTCATTTTTTATTATTTGTCCAAAAAATTTATCTATTCAATTTTTCCTTTATATGTTCAATTTTTCCCATCATCATCATCATCATCATCAACAATAACAGTCACAATCAACAACATATAATAAAGAGAAAAAAAAACTTTGGACATTTTTATCCACATCCAGATCCAAACTCTCATTACAAGAGAGCACCTACACACCCATACACACTTCATCCGATCACCCACACAAAATTCATTAGATCTGGGGGCCTTGATAGAAATTAATTTAAACTTGGAGATAAATTCAGATGAACCAACAAGATTAATTTCATGAAGATCTTCACAAGTAAAAAGAAAATAACATCAATTCTGCTTTCTTTTTAACTTTAACCAACATTGGTAACAAGATTGAAGCACCATAAGGTATTTCATGAGGATTAAAGAGAAGATTTCTCACAATTAGTTTACTGAACTGTGGTCTAAAAGTTTTTGAGTTGAACTAGCTTCATAATCTTTGAATATGACATGTTAGAACACAAAATGGTTGCTTTAGATCAACTACACATTTGAGTAGCCATGAGTTTCAACAAGCTTCCTTGCATCTCTGAAACTTTCGAAACACATCCCTAAGCCTTAAACCTCACTACTAGGCATAATAGAACTCTCATGTTCCTTCAGTTTGCCGTCTACATAGATAAATTGAAGCACATGTACACTAATATCATTACACTGCTTTCTCAAACTCACAAACATACAACGTAGACATAGCAAAGCCAGAGAGCTAGAGAGAGAGAGAGAGAGAATGTATTACAAGTTGCGACTCTAGATTTGAAATCCTTACAAAGCCATTGACGATATGGGGTTAGGGAGAAACTAATGTTCGATCTACAGACTGTAATGGACAAGATAAAATAGCAAAGAGACACAGAGAGATAGGCGGCGAGAGTAGGTAGTGGTGGTGTTTCAATCTGTGCTCGACCGATCTCCGCTGTATTTGACTTTGTCAACCAAATCTTTACCGTGTTGGATTGCCACAACCAGATCTCCGTCATTCTCTCTCTCTCTATTGAGCTAGGGTTTCTAGATCTGAATATTTGCCTCTGCCAAACGCCATCATCTTTGTTGTCGAGAAGGTTGTGATCGTGTCATTAGGGTTTGTGATCGGATTGAATGTCTTCATCGAAAAGAGGCCATGAAGATAGTGGACGGAGGAGAAACGGAAGAGGCGGTGACGATCTCTCTGAGAAGGTAAAGTAGCGGTGTGGAGGAGAACGACGTTCGGAGGAGGAAGAAAAAGAGTAGAGGGAAGAGAGAAAGATATGGAGTGTGATTTGTTTAGGTTGAGCCGTATATAATATATATATATATAAGGCCATCTCCAACGCAACACCAAATCCATCACCAAATTCAAATTTGGTGAAAAAGTCTATTTTTTTGTACTTCAATGGTTTCATCAAACCTATATTGAATTGAGAATCTAAAAAATATTGCACCAAACTGAGGATCTGGGCCACCTTTCACCATTTTACTATGCATGACCGTTGAGGTGAGACCCACCGGACGACCGGCTGGATGTCCTCCTAGTCATCCTCTTTCTTGAACAATTCTCACAAAAATAGGTAACACAAAGTGTTGGAAAAGTGGTTTGTGTAACCATGACTTTTGGCAAACTTTGAGCCTAAATTAAGATAGGTTGCAGACACTAATTGAGGTGTGTCTGGGTGGAAATGCGTTCTTTGCCGAGTGGTGATTCACTTCATGTATTTGGTTGTTCAAATCATGTTCCGAGTGAATGCAAAATTGACTCCAAAAGAGACTTCGGCAACACAGTAGTTGAACGAATTCAATTGAATTCGTCTTTGGTTTCTTCATTAACAATGAGTTCACAAGCACCCAAATATTGAAGATCAATCTTCATCAACAATGAACTCACATTCCCAAATATATTGATTTCTTTATTCATCTATAAAATTTGCTTGAAATGGCAGAATTTAAAATGGGTTGGATCCAAGCCTTGGGTCAGTCCAATCCACTAAACCCAAACCAAAGTGGGTCAAATAATTGTGTGGCAAGTTAATTGCCCATCTACATGAAGAACGGTCTTCCAAAGTCCTCAAGCACTTGGGCCCAACTCACAATGGAAAGGCCAGTCCAAGCTGGGCTGAGCTACTGGACTTAATCCATAGATTGAACTGATGGACTGAACCCATTTTCAGAACCAAAGTGGGCCGAGCCCACACAAAGATATCTAAATGGGCCAGCTCATCTCTACAAGCAGTCTTACAAAAGTCTGAGCTGAGGCACAACGGTACCAAGCTGAGAGAACCTCTAAGAGAAATGTGGAAGCTATGAATGCATACATGTGCAGGCTGCCACCACAGCTAGTCCTTTCCCTCTAGAATCACGAAAATAGTTAGCAAAGGAAATGTGATCTATTATATGCATGGTTATAATGAGCACAAGCATCCATTGTCAACTACCTTGAGGTCCCCAACCACAAGCAATGTTAAGAGAAGCCATGAAACACCAAAACTCCATGAAATCATCTTAGGCAGCAAGAAAAGTCTTCTATACAAGCCTCGCTCTCTTTACATTGAAGGTATCTCATGACTATTCAACTCACTTAAACATAACTAAATACACTTTTTCTGTTTCTCTCTCTACGTCTAGAGAGAGCCCTTCATCTCTGATCACTCATTTCCACACCGGAGGGGTTTTCTGACCAACCCCGGCTGGACAGTTCTAACGGTGTTCTGTGTTACAGGTCCTCAGTTCCTAGATAGACCATTCAGCTGCAGAGCTCCAATCCACTTTCATCTAGTATGGGATTCAGTACGCATACTGCTTTTACCGTAGTATTTGGTTTTCTTAAGTTCCACGTTGTTTCTTTGGTTAAACTATCAAGTCTAACATAAATTTTACTAATTAAAACTCCATTTCCATCTGCTTACCTGCGTTGATAATGTAACACTAATTTCTACAAAATCCCTCATGTAAAAGCTATAAGCATTTCGAAACACATACATCAATCTAGCACTCAAAGAACCATGAATGCAAAAGAAAAGAACATGCAAAACCAAAAAGGAAACCTAAAAAACACTCCCATTGAAGCAAACCCGTTAGCAAAAAAAAGAATGCAAAAGAATGATGAGAAAAACTTCTCTTCTTTCACAATTTCACATCTATCCTCGCAAAAAGACTCAACGAAAACCCACAAAATCAAGCATTTCAAGGTACAATGTGCAAAAACAAATTCCAAGAAAATCCCAATTTTCCCACAAACACCGAATCAAAAGATTAAAGTTTTGCAGATTCTGTAACCGTACATCAAAACCCATATGAAATCAACCAATTCAAGTCTAAGATTCCAATCTAACACACATACAAAAACACATACAAAAAATGGTAAAATCACAGCTGATTTGTTAGATGGTTTCAATCGTACCTTTTTTTCTATGCAGAAAAAAGAAAATCTAACGAAAACCCACAAGCACTTTCACTTTCCTCTTTTCTTATACACCAAGAGATTCTTTGATTTCACAGATTAGCGACAACACAGTCCCCTCTCTCTCTTCTCTCTGCTACATTTGCTTCACTTCACACTTTGCATACTCCTCAATATATAGGGTAAAAATAGTTTCATTCTCAACAAACAAAGAAAATAGATTTTCTAGATTACCTTGCCAGTGGATCTGCCAGACTTCCGGCCGGTCGTCCTTCTGGTTGACCGGCATTTTGCTGATAGCCAAAAATACACCATTGGAGAGCTGGCTATTAGATAGAGGAATTCCTCAAATTTTTACTTAGATTTGGTGACATATTTGATATACCGTTAGAGATGTCCTAAGAAAGGATATATTGGTTATTTTGTTTAAGCTTGTTTTTTTGAATAAAGTGTTTTAGTGCCTAGATCTTTGGATAAACAAAATTAAAATTTAAACTTTTGAATCGAGTACCCTTTAAAAAATTAGTCTACAAAATGGTCTAAAATATCATTTTCCAATGGTCACGCTTGAAATATCGTACAAATAGATTCAATTGTTCAAGTATATTTATTAGTAGTGTGCTAACGTATATTATATTCAATTTCAATTTCAATTTCAATTTCTTTTAAATACGTGCCATATTGGGTTAAACATTTGCCCTTTGTAGACATGAGCTGGGGACCATTGGAGGGGAAGGGGCCCATGCAGACAAAAATTCATGTAGTGCTCTGTTTTAAACCATTGCAGGTAGAAGAGTAGTCTCAAAGGCAAGTAGCCATGACCCCTATAGCCTATAGTACGGTCCATCTAAAAGTAGGATTGTATTTTTATTTTTCTTTATATTTTTATTTCTCTCGTCAAATCTTTCAATCAAATACAATCTTAAACAAAAGCAAGCCAATTATAATTTTATTTTGCTAGGCACACATGTTGTAACACGTCGTATGTGTGAGAAATCATTGTATTTTAGAGGGAGATATCCAAAAAGATTGTAAACAATGTGCAACAGACATATTCCTCAATTTTGTTGTTTTGGTTTTGCCAGTCATCTATGGGTTTCAATTTGGGTTTAACTTTTCTTAAATTATCATCTTAATTTGAAAGAGTATTTGGATTTGGAAGCCTTATTTTGAAACTAATTTTGATGATTTGAACTATTCACTTTTGAAGACTCGTTGAATAGAATATTCATACAAAAAAATCAAGATGATTGAATATCGATAACTATATATTTGAATAATATTTGTTTTAGAAAAATGGATGATAAATAAAATTTCAAGAATAATCATTTATTTTTTTGTAATATAAATGTGATTCAAACCTTTTGTTATCGATGCCCAATCATCTTTATTTTTATATGAATATTCTACTCAATAAATCTTAAAAAGTAAAAGGTTCGAATCACCGAAATCAAATAGACCTACCAAGTTCTAATGCTCTCTCAAATTAAAATGATCAACTTGAAAAAAGTCAAATCCTTTTAATTTACATTTAAAGTTTCTAATTTTTTTATTTATTTCAGTTTTGTGTTTTACTTCATTTTCCTGTTTACAAAACACTCTAGCACTGTTTTTCCAACACTTTTTTTACTTTATTCCCCCCCCCCCCCCCCAAAAAAAAAAAAAAAGACGCTAGGGTGCTTTTTACCTCAACAGCATAGTTTAATATTATGTCTTTTATTTACTTTATTCCCCTATAGCAAGTAGCCATGACCCCTATAGCCTATAATACGGTCCATCTAAAAGTAGGATTGCATTTTTATTTTTCTTTATATTTTTATTTCTCTCATCAAATCTTTCAATCAAATACAATCTTAAACAAAAGCAAGCCAATTATAATTTTATTTTGCTAGGCACACATATTGTAATGCATCGTATGTGTGAGAAATCATTGTATTTTAGAGGGAGATATCCAAGAAGATTGTAAACAATGTGCAACAGACATATTCCTCAATTAGTTTTGTTGTTTTGGTTTTGCCAGTAATCTATGGGTTTCAATTTGGGTTTAACTTTTCTTAAATTATCATCTTAATTTGAAAGAGTATTTGGATTTGGAAGCCTTATTTTGAAACTAATTTTGATGATCTGAACTATTCACTTTTTAAGACTCGTTGAATAGAATATTCATACAAAAAAATCATGATTGAATATCGATAACTATATATTTGAATAATATTTGTTTTAGAAAAATGGATGATAAATAAAATTTCAAGAATAACCATTTATTTTTTTGTAATATAAATGTGATTCAAACCTATTATTATCGATGCCCGATCATCTTTATTTTTATATGAATATTCTACTCAATAAATCTTACAAAGTAAAAGGTTTGGATCACCGAAATTAAATAGACCTATCAAGTTCTAATGCTCTCTCAAAAAATGATCAACTTGAGAAAAGTCAAATCTTTTTAATTTATATTCAAAGTTTCTAATTTTTTTATTTATTTCAGTTTTGTGTTTTACTTCATTTTCCTGTTTACAAAACACTCTAGCACTGTTTTTCCAACACTTCCCCCCCCCCCCCCCCCCAAAAAAAAAAAAAAAAAAAAAAAACACACACACACACACCAAAAAAAAAAAAAAAAAAAAAAAAGAAAAGAAGACGCCAGGGTGCTTTTTACCTCAGCAGCTTAGTTTAATATTATGTCTTTTATTTATTAAAAAAATGAAAATGAAAATGAGACCAAAAAAAATTAAAATAATATAATAATAAGGAAAGAGGAAGAATTAATTTCTTTTATGGTTCCTTAATCAAACCAAATTACAAAGAGCCAAAATGTTTTGAGAATTTATTTTTTTTATTTATTTATTCGAAACTAACATCGGATACCACACGTTTTAGAAAAACATTTCAAGTTGTTGAAGAACCATTTTCTCACAAACATAAAAATGGAGCTATTACAGTATACATTTGCATGCACCTTATCACCATATATATATATATAATTGGAGTAAATTATAATTACATCATATAAGATTTGTTTAAAATAGGAGTAAGCAGCGGATATACCGATCTGTTTAAATCGACCGATCCAAATCGATCTGTCACATTTTGGACGGATGCGTGATGACGAGCGGATAGTTGCAGATTGATTTTTTTCAATCCGTCTAGTGTTGGACGAATGGTGGATTTGAGATTCCTTTGACCGCAACTGAACCTCCAAACCGCTAGCATCCCTAATAATTTCTAAGATTATGTGTTTTCAATTTGTTTAGATATTCTATTTGTGTTTTCAATTGAAAAATAATTTAAATATTCTGTTAAATATATTCTGTTGAAAAAGAGTTTTCAACTTGAATATATTTTTTGAATTGAAAAAAAATAAATGTATTATTTATCTATATTTTTTTATTTTTAAATCTAACTCTAAAAATAATAAATATAAAAGATGATATATGCTGGTTGGTTTTTGTTTTCAAAAACAAATATAGATGTAGCAATACAGAGGCACACAATCTCTATTACTGCTTTGTTCATAGTTTTGGTGGTTTGAATTATTTTTATATTTTAAGAATCACAGATTGTAATACTTTATATGGATGAGGCATGCTGTGATTGTAATATGTGGATGAGGCATGCAGTGATTGTAATATTCTTAAGTTTCAAACTTTTTTTCTTTGGATAAGGCATGCAGTAATTGTGATACATTTTTAAGTCATTGACTGTAATACTTTTTTTTATTACTATTATTATTTTTTTATTATTTTTTTTATTCTTTGAGGAAGTGCACAATTTGAATTATGTTGAAAATTTATAAAATATTAAACAACCAAACTGATTCGCATCCATCCGCCAATCTACTAATCCGCTCAATCCATATCCAATCCATCCGCCAAATCTGTTCAAATTTATGTCTATCTGTTAAAAACTTTTCCCTATCTGTTAAATTTTTTTACTTTATCTGTTTAAATTTTTACACCTCTTCGCTCTATGTGTGCGTATATGTGTGTGTATTGAAATTCTCATTTTTTTTTTTTTACTTATTTGAACAGATCATATTCACTGCTCAAAAAAATCATTTGTTCAATTTTTTTTTTCTATCTGTTAAAAATATCTGTCCATGACTCCACTATCTGTTAGAATCTTTTGCTCTTTTCCCTTATCTATTGAGCCATTACATATGTGTTCAATGCTATTACATATCTCGTCAACAACATTCATCATTATCAATAACTTCATCACAACATTCATCATCATTAACAACAACAAAAATAAATAAAATAAAAAAGAGACAAGGCGAGAGAGAGAGAGAGAGAGAGGATTCTTATCTATTCTAAAAATAGAAAAAAAAAAAAAAAAAAAAACTTCAATCTAAGATCTAAAATGAGAAAGAGTAGATCTGGATCAAATCTCAAAACCCTAATATATATATATATATATATATGTGTGTGTGTGTGTGTTCAAATCTACAAGAGGTTTTTCAGCTTCGGTAGTCGGGGACGGAATGGGAGGGATGGTGGAGGAAGATCTAGCGGCTGTAGCAAACTCTGATCTCGTAGCAATAGAACCAAAGGCGTGCTTTGACGCTAACACCTTCTGACCACCAAATCTGCGTTGCTCCAAATCTTTGTTGTTCGGCTTTAACAGCTTTAAGGCCTCATTAACCAAATATTCAAAATCTCCTTCTTTTTTCATCTTTTTCCACGAAGCCACCTCGTTTCTATATTTGAAAATCAACTCAGTCTTCCCAATTCAAAGTCGAAACTCATACCTCTGCAAACCACATTATTTCACTTTCTTGGAATCCAATTTCAAAACCCTAACGCCCTCCAAGCTATTCCACTCTTACCGAACCACTATAGCTCTCAAAACATCCTGATTCAAAATCATCACAACAATACATGCCAAACGACTTAGATTCAACACACACAAATGCGCGCATACACACAAAAACAATTTAATTAAGAGATCAAAAGCAATAATTAAAAAGAAATTAATATGAACCTAGAAGATATAAGAGGGTTAAGGACGAAACTCGTCGTCGATCTTGGGAAAAACAAAGTGAGAGATATTTAGGGTTAGATGAGTAGTTATTGATGTTAGGGTTTCGAAGACGAGAAGAGAGAAGTTGAAGGAGAGAGTGAAAGTGGGTTTGATCATGATTTGGAGAATAGAGTTGTTGTTTTGTCAACGAATGTCGACGACGATGACTAGTAGGCATTCCGGGATTGGACACTCTGGCCGTACACTACAAACGGTTGTTGTTGTTGTGGTGTTCCAGATCTTCGTTCTTCTCTCCAACTCAAACAATGACACTGAAGGGTCGTCGCCATGTGCGACGGCTGAATATATAATGGTGGGTGGAGCATGAAAGGAAGAAGGATGTGTGAAGAAGGACGGAGGGTGTGTTGGTAGAGATGTTTAGGGAGGTTCTAGCGGAGCTCGATTGCGAGTATTAGGGTTGTGAATCAGTGGACAGCTCAAAGCCATAGCGACGATGTAATCAAAGCCCTAGCAGAGGCACTAGACGATGGATGAGTCAAATCGCTTGTAGCTACTGCCGCAGTTGTTGAACGAAGAAATCACGACGGAAGATCTTAGGCATACGACGATGGATGCTACCGGAGTTAGGTTTTCGACCGTGAAGAGAGAGAAAAAGAGAGAGACAGGTTTTGTTAAAAGAAGAATGGAAAAAGGAAAAGGGTTTGGTCTATGTGAGTATCGTGTGTGACATATATATATATATATATCTAGGTATATTTTGGTCATTTTGTCTAAGCTTGCCCTTTTGGACAAAGCTTTCTAACCCCTAGACTTTTGGCCAAACAAAATTGGAATTTGGATTTGTGGACCGAATCTCATTTTGCAAATCAAATGGAGCAATTTATATTTAAATCAAATCTCAAAATGATTCATAACTTCTTCTTTTTTTTCTCAAAATGATCCATAATATTTATCATCACAAAAAATTCGTAACATTTGTACATCTTTGATAACATAGTCACAATTTGTTACATGATTACAATGGTTGGTAATTTTCACTTTATGAGTGCACACCATAGATCAATAATAACGTTTACCATAAATTGACATAATACACACAAGAAATATTTAGATCAGTAATAAATTTTACTATGAAGAAACATAATACACAATAAATATTCGTAACTTTCACCACAAACAAACAATAACAATGTTTTTTTTTATTTATGACGTGCCTCTTTTTAAGGTGCACACTCTAGATTTCTCCAAATAAAAATAAAAATGAGTTACAATTACTCCTCTTGAAATTTGTCAAAAATATGTATTCGCTCCTTACGTTTTGAAGAATACGAATGCTCCCTTATTAGAATTTTTCTTGCAATAGACCTAACAGAAATAAATTACTCAAACACCCTCTAATACCAAAAAATGAAATTATTATCATACTAACTACTAAATTTTCCTCTCTACACCACCATAATATTCCGTAATTCTTCTTAACGACACATCAAAGACATGTAGATACTAATGATAGTGGTGTTGATTGACAGTGGGAGAAGGTGATGCAATGGTTAGGCAAAGTGCTCTTACTAGTTGAGAGATAATGGGAAATAAGGAAGGTGAGATAGAAAAAAATAAATAAATAAATAAAGTGTTTAACTCTATAAAGGTTAATATAGCTATTTTCATAAATATAAAAAATAAAAAGTTATTACTTGTGTCATACACTCTGTTATAATGATTTAACGGTTAATTAACGTTGTAGGCCATTTATTATGTGATGATTGGAAATCCCAAGAGATGAAATGTAGCTTCTCAAACGTTAGGGGAATCTGTATTTTTAATAAATATTATCAAAGATCTATTTATAATTTACATAAAAATAGCATTTGCAATTGAATTAAGACTCAAGATAATTTTTATTCAGCTCAATGATATAAAGACGGGTAAATTTTTCATTTATTTATTTATTTTTATTATTATTTTTTTTGTGTGTTTTGGAAAAATAAAAAAAGAAAACAAAAAAATAAAACATCGAAAATGAAACGATACCAGCACCTCATTATTGCTTGTTTCAATTTCCATTAATCAATAAAATTCAACTTTTGTGTGCAATTAATATTTGTAATTCTTTCACCTAACAAGTTAACAACCATAAAACAAAATATTATTAGTTGACCTTTTGCATTTTAAGAAACAACCGAAAGTTTTGAAAATACACCTCATTATTGCTTGTTTCAATTTCCATTAATCAATAAAATTCAACTTTTGTGTGCAATTACTATTTGTAATTCTTTTAGGGAAAAGCACCAATAAATCCCAAATTTGAGAATGTTAGCCTATTTAGTCCCGAATGTTTTTTGTTGGACTAATAGGTCCTATTTCTCTAAAAGTTTACTAAAGGCCTTTTTACATCAAACATTATTCAACATCACTAACATCAAACATTATTCAACCTCACCAACATCAAACATTATTCAACATCACCAACATTATTCAAACATTATTCAACATTACCAACATCAAACATTATTCAACATCACCAACATTATTCAAACATTTTTCAACATCACCAACGTCATCAAACATTATTCATCAAACATCAAACATTATTCAACGTCAGGATTATTTATCAAACATCAAACATTATTCATCAAACATCAAACACATATTTTCAACCATTAATCATTAGGATTATTCATCAAACATCAAACATTATTCATCAAACATCAGATTTATTTTTAAAAAAAATGAAACTAAACATCACAACATTATCATCAAAACAACATCAAAATAACGATTAAACGATTTTTTTAATAACGATTAAACATCAAAATAAACGATTAAAAAAAACATCAAACATCAACATAACGAATGGCAGTCCCTCTGGTTTATTAATCTATACGAAGATCATCTTTCAAAACTAAACCCTAATCTTTTTTCATGATTTACTTGGAGACGCTGCTACTTTTCATTTGATCACCAAAATTACACTTGAAAAAAATCTGTGGGTAATCCAGTTTCATTGAAATTAAGGTGTGTTTGGTTTGGATCAATGAAAGAGTAGAATTCAACAACGGATCCAATTGGGCAAAACCTATTAAAGCTGATTACGAATGTGTGTTTCTCAGTCTTTGTATTCTCGGTGCTCATATTTACAGTAATTGCCATCACATACCAACCTCCCGATCCATGGGAATCTTCTAGAGCCCTCACTAGAGTTTTTACCCAATTCGAAAACGCCACCTTCCAAACCGACACTTCTCTCCTTAACACTGGTGAAGACCTTGCTACTCCCGCCGCCCCACCTCCCAATGCCAACCCTAACGCTGTTACCGAATCGGTCATTGAGAAATCCGAGGCCTAGTTGATATGGTTCCCAATTCTTATTCCAGTTACTAAAAGATGAATCTGACGATGGATTTCGAACAATAATTTTAATTTTTTTATGATTAAAACATTTGCAATTCTGATGAATCTGATGTTCTAATGAATTTAATGATGGATCTCGAGCAATAGTTTCAATTTTTAAAAAAATAAATCTGATGTTTGATGTTTAATGAATAATGTTTGATGTTTGATGAATAATCATAATATTTAATGGTTGTGTTTAATGTTTGATGAATAATGTTTGATGTTTGATGAATAATCTTAATGTTTAATGGTTGATGTTTGATAAATAATCCTGTTGTTAATAATGTTTGATGTTGGATGAACAATCCTGATGTTACTAATGTTTGATGTTTGATAAATAATCATGATGTTGCTAATGTTTGATATTTGACATAAAAAGGCCTATAGTAAACTTTTTTGAGAAATAGGACCTATTAGTCCAACAAAAAACTTTCAGGACTAAATAGAGTAACATTTCCCAATATGAGACTTATGAATAATTTTTCCATTCTTTTACCTAACAAGTTAACAACCATAAAACAAAATATTATTAGTTGACCTTTTGCATTTTAAGAAACAACCGAAAGTTTTGAGTATTTTCAAGAAATTAGTACTATGAGACATTGTTTGATCCTCCCTATTGGTTTTGTCGGCATCCAACAAAGTTTGTCATAGGCTTTTGTGTTTGTGTTTTTTTTAAATTTTTTTTTTTTTCCCTTTAGCCAATTACATAACTTGGTTTTTTTTTTTTTTTTTAAATTATTATTATTAATTCACTTGATTTGTGTGCATCCACTCAACATATTGAACTTTGACTTTTATGGGACAAATCCTTATTAATATTAATTTTAGGTGCCCACAATTAGAACATACAACATATTGAACTTTGACTTTTATGGGTCAAATCCTTGTCAATATTAGTTTCACGTGCACACAATTAGAACATACAAAAAGCATAGAAAATACATTGCGTACGAATAATTAGAAAATTAGAACACCCAAAAAAACATAGAAAATATATTGTGTCCATAATTAGAACTCAAAAATAAAATTATGTTGTGGTTGAAATTTATTTTTAATTTGGCCTATGTCACATCTAAAATGAATTCGGCTAGCTTGCACACAATTTGACTAACTAAGCAAACTTTCAATGGGCTCATAACATGAAGAAAATACCATGCAAACTTTCAGTGATCTCTTAGGATGACTTGAATTTAAGACATTAGATTTTACCCTCAAATTTTTACCACTCAGTCAATCCCTTGAGTTTATCACATAATATATTTTATTTATGCTTTATGTGTTTTAATTCTATGCTTTTAGAATTTTTATTAGTTTAATTATCAATTATATCATTAGCCTCGTTTTCTAATTAAGCATAATCTACTCTGCATTTTGTCGTATGTGCATTGACCAAGCAAGTGTCGGTGTGTTAGTCCTCTTCCACTACCAGAAAAACTGTTTTTTGCGACGGTAGGCGGCCGTCGCAAATGCCCTGGATCCCGTCGCTAATACCTTTTGCGACGGTAATTTGGCTTTTTGCGACGGGAAGGGAGGGTCGCGACAAAGGGGGTTGCAAAAGAGCTTTAGCGACGGTAAGTGCCGTCGCCATTAGTTTCTGCGACGGGAGGTTGCCTTTTTTGCGACGGCACTTTTTCCGTCGCCAATAATGGAAGAATATATCAGTTTTCGCGACGGCACATAATTCCCGTCGCTAAAAGTGGGTTTTTGAGACAGCAGAATTACCGTCGCTAAAACTCTGGCAGCTTATAACTATTGGCGACGGCAACGTCTACCGTCGCTAAAGCTTTCTTGTCAATTACAATTTCACAGCTTTTGCGACTGTATTGGTGCCGTCGCAAAAGCCTATTACTCTTTTTTGCGACGGGTTCTTATGCCGTCTCAAAAAAAAAAAAAAAAAAAAAAACCTGCTGAGAAATTATTAAAAAAATTAAAATAACCTGTTTAAAATTAAAAATAATTATAAAAAAATCCAAAAATTACAGAATAATATAAATCCATAAATAAACAAAAGTTCACAAATAATAAAAATTAATAATATTGTTCCATTCATAACAATACATAAATAAAAATTCATAACAATAAAAATTATGCCACTACATAACGTCGCATAATACATACATAATGTTGTTCACAAATTTAAATAACATAAATCAAAATCAAAATCAAAATCAAAACCAAAAGTATTCGTCTTGATTCTTTCGTGGGTTACAAAAACAGAAGTTGGTCATAATCTTTACATGTCCACATTCCACACGAACCAAATTGCTACTCAGGAAATATCTGAAAAAATACAAAAGGTAAAATTTAGCACCAACCACAATATAAACAATAAACAACCACTATTAGAAAATAAGCCTCATGGTAATTTGGAACAACATTTTAAATAGAATGTACAATCATCATCAGCAGCAAAACAAAAATATCATCTTCTATATTTATCTGCCATTGGTGTTGTTGAGAAACTGGGAGAAATTTAAAACAGATTTGATCAAATTTCAACTAATGAAGAACAAATAGAAATTTTACTGATATATGTATGTCATCAATATATTGAACATTTATCAATCATTGTGAAACTACTTAATTGACAACATGTAATTGATTCTATTGTATTAGTGTAAGAAGGGGAGTTTCCTGTCCCAAAGCTGAGCCAATCAAATCCTAATGAATAACCATTTTGCCAAAAAGATTATGTAGTTTTAAATATTAGTGCTTGTTTAATGTAGAATGCTTTTATCTTTGCAGAACATGAGTCATATGAAATAGTGCAGTAAGCAAAACTCAGCTAATATATTTGATCCAAGAAATAAAGAAAAGGAAAATCACACATTTTTATCAAATTATGCAATTGACAGTAGCTTGGTCCTCTTAAATCAATCTATAATAATAAAGCATATGCAAAAAGTAATACATTGAACCACACATATCGTGACAAACTATTAGAATTGTATTATGATAATTTACTTCCCAAATCTGTAACAACAATAATGTCAACCACTCCATCACTTAAAGAGTTATATAATTTAACAGAAAATCAGCAATTTGTAATGATATGCAAGATAATCTTGCAATAACAAATAAATAAATGTGTAAAATATACATAAATCGTATATGTTCTTTTCAATAACATGAAGATAAATGATTTTACCTCCATCCCATGGGATGTCATCAGGACTGCAATTCAAACATGACAGTACATTAGAAAATATGCTTTTACAATTATAACAAACGCAGATAGAAATATGATGCTACAACCTGCAAAAGAAATCAAGGACAATCATTGCAATTTCTGAATCTAAAGTATAAAATAAATTATTCAAAGGAGATGAATAGTTTTTCTTCATTTTTCTCTCTAATCCCTGTTTGTTTTTCTAGATCTATCTTCTATATTCTTTGAATCTTTATAGGATACCCTTAAATTTCTTTGTTTTTGGTACACCAACCACACTGGAAATCAATATATTCATCACATTGTACCGACAGGGCATTGATGCTGCAACTCATGTTTCCAGGATCTAGGCTAAATAAAAATAAAAAATTCCTTGGAATCCATTCAATAAGTTTATTCTTGATCTAATAACAAAACAAATGCAAATTGGACCATCTCAGATTATTTCTCATGCCTGTAAATTAGCATCATCCATTTTTCTTCCATGATCATGATGTTGGTTAGGTAAATATATAAATCTAAAAAATAATCATTTAATGAAATTTGATGGGTTTAGAAGAACTAAATACACATCTAAAAAATGAAAACAAATTTCAGTCAACTCCAACTGCAAAAAAATAAAAATAAACAAATAAAGAAGTTTCTTACCAATATTGACACCAAAATTGAAGCTCTGCCTTCTCAACTTTGTTCTTTTCCATGGTTTTGAAACACTCAAAGGCAGGGTACGCATACCCAAGAACCAACCTGCCATCCAAATTCCTATAATCAGAAGAGGTGAAATTAAGAAAGAAAAAGAAAAAGAAACAAAAATAAAGCAGAGAAGGAAAAAGTGCAAAAAGAAAGATTAGTTCTTCAAATACACAAGTCCTGATCATAAAAAATTCTCAAGTTTTGTTCTACTTTCACCAACTCATTCGAATTTGGGTTTCTCAAGTTTCTAAAAAATTCTTAAGAACAAATTCAAACAAATTTCTTAACATACATGCATACATACACAAATTTTTTAAGAACAAATTCAACAAAATCAACATGAATCTGATTAACATACATACATGCAGATTCAACAAAATTTTTCAAAACTAAAATGATAGTTGCAATTAAAGATGGTTGGTTGTGGGAGAAATTATGAATAGACTGAAATCCTGTTGATTTGGAATGACTTTTGGAGCCAAGGAAAATCACACATGTTCAACCCAACCCAAAATACATCAACAAACCAATTTGCATGAAAATTTAAACAATAGAGGTAAATTGAAATCAAATTAAAGAGATAATCACAACATTAATCAAATTTCCAAAAATTACCATCAACCATGGCAATAAAGCTGTTTACATCACATGTCTCACCCCTGAAAATTAAATTAGGTTCAGAGGTAAATCAAATTAATGAGATAGTCCCAACATTAATCAAATTTCCAAAAGTTTTACAATCAACCATGGCAATAAAGCTGTTTACATCACAGGTCTCACCCTAAAAATTAAATTAGGTTCAAGCTTATTACTATACAAAGTCTTGGTTTGAAAAGTGATGAACTTAACCTCAACCAATTTATTAACAATAGGAACATCAACCACAACCAACCCAAATCTCCACAAATAACCTTAAATCAAAACATGAATCAAAGCCTGCACATTCAATAAAAGAATCAAAATAAGAAATGATTATTTCACAAGGGTCCGTTTCATTAGCGATATATTGATGGATTATGCAAGAAAGAGAACCAAAAGAAAATCAAACTTTTTTGGTGTTTGTTTGAAATTTCGCATACAATCTCTTAAACAATAAATACTCAACAATTTTTACAATTCAACAAAATTAGACAATACCATTAAGTAAAATAAATCTATATTGGTGGTACCGATTTCTTCCATATGGTGAAGGGCTTGCTTCTGCTGGACCAACTCAAAAGTATTTGCAGCTTTCAACCTATAGTAAATTACAGTCCAATGAATAAATGAACAATGAACAATGATGAACAATGAACTCCTCAAAATCACCTTCACCACCACCTACCCACCAAACACTTTGCTAAGAAATAAATATGATTTGTGTATACAGAGCTTAATAAGAAGTTCATGAACAAAACTAGAAACAAACCCACCCCCCCCCCCCAGTTAAGTACAAATAGGAACCCCCAAATGTAACAGATCAAAAACCCCCTATATACACTCACAGATATATATATATATATATATGAAAACCTCCTATATCCGAAATCCCGACACAGAGAGCGAGAGAGAGATACCCTTTGAAATCGGCGGTGAGGGAAGATCGCCGGCGAGGGAGGAGTGGCGGTGAGGAGCGAGCAACCGTCAACGTCGTCTGTGAGAGAGAGAGAGAGAGAGAGGGAGGCAGCAGCGGCGGTAAGGGAGGATGATCGACAGTGAGGTACGAGCGACGGTGAGGGAGGATCGGGGGTGAGGGAGGATCGGCGGTGACGGATGATCGGCGCCGTCGTTGTGTGAGAGAGAGAGAGAGAGAGAGGAAGGCAAAACCCTAGATGGAGAGAGGAAGGCAAAACCCGCCGTCGTTGTTTGTGTTGTGTGTGTGTTCTCAAACAAAACCCTACACACACCCACACTAATGTTATAGTTAATGAATTTTTTATTAAAATAAAAAATTATTAAAATAATTTTTATAGTTAATGAATTTTTTTTTTTTTTTTTTATAGTTAATGAATTTTTTTTTTCATTTAGTAAGGTTAAAAATTTATTTGTTTCATATTTATTTTAATGAATAAAAAATTATTATTATTTTTTTTATTTGGTAGAAGTAGGGATAATATTTTCTATTAAAATAAAGTTAATTTTTTGTGGTCGATGAAAATTTTTTTTTGCGACCCTTTTTTTTTTTTTGTTACTAAAAATCAAGAACTAATTTTTTGTGGTAGAGGATAGGAAGTGGCAGTAGTGGTGAAAGTGATGGATAAGAGGTGATAGTGGTGGTGGTAGTGATGGTGAAGGAGATAAGTAGTGAAGTTGTGGTAGTAGTAGAGGAGATAGAATAGCAGTGGTAGAGGAGAGGTAATGGTAGTAGTAGTGGTGGTAGTGGAGTGGTAGCGATGGTGGTAGTAATGATAGTTGTAGAGGTGGAGTGACAACAGTGGTAGTAGTGGAATGGAGACAGAAAGAGATAGAGATAGAAAGAGAAGAGAGACAGAGACAGAGAGATAGAAAGATGAAAAAATGGATGAAAAGAGAAGTGTTCAAAAGAGTAAGACGACGTCGTTTATAGTAGATCGATAAATCGAGAAGGAGCTCGATAAATAGAGAAGATGAGAGTAAGAGAGTGAGTAAGGCGAACATAGTGAGGGAGAGATAGACAAATAGACAAGTAGACAGAGAGAGAGAAGAGTGATTAGTGAGAGAGAGACAGTGAAAGAGAGAGATAGACAGAAAAAGAGAGAGAGAGAGAGAGAGAGAGAGAGAGAGAGAGAGAGAAATAAGAGATGAGCGAGAGATAAACAAAAAAATAGAGAAATAGAGCGAAAAGAGATGAGCGAGAGAGAGATACAGAAAAAGAGAGAGACAGAGAGAGAAGAGAAATTGGCGAGAGAG
This sequence comes from Camellia granthamiana, assembly GCA_036172215.1. Lineage (NCBI taxonomy): Eukaryota > Viridiplantae > Streptophyta > Magnoliopsida > Ericales > Theaceae > Camellia > Camellia granthamiana. The sequence goes on along the minus strand of CM069908.1, from coordinate 96,719,477 downwards.
ATAGAAAGATAAGAGAGAGAGAGAGAGAGAAAAGAAATGAGAGAAAAGAGATGAGCGGGAGAGACAGAGAGAGAAAACAGATGAGAGAGATAGAGAGAAGAGAGATAGGCGAGAGACACAGAGAGAAATGAGTGAGAGACAGATAGAGGAGAGAGAGAGAGACATAGTGATCAGCGAGAGAGAGATAAAGAGAGAAAGACGGAAAGAGAGAGACAGAGAGAGAAATAGATAGAGAGAGACATATAGAAAAATAGAGATAAACAAGAGATGAGAGAGACATATAGAAAGAGAGCGAAAAGAGATAAACGATAGAGATAATAGTAAAATAGAGAGATAGAGAGAAGCGAGATGAGCGAGAGAGACATAGAGAGAAAATAGATGAAAGAGATAGAGAGAAGAGAGATGAGCGAGAGAGACATAGAGAGAAGACAAATGAGAGAGATAGAGAGAAGAAAGATGAACGAAAGACACATAGACAGACAGACAAACAGATAGATAGACAAACAGACAGAGAAAGAAGAGTGATGAGTGAAAGAGAGAAAGAGAAGAGTGGTGGTAGTTGAATGGCATTTGCAGTAGTGGTAAATGTGGTAGAGAAGATGGGTGGTGAGAGAGAAAAAAATTACAGAGGACAGACTCAGTTTTGAGACAACTTTTCTCTTCCGTTCAGTCTCTCTTTTCTCTCGGAAAGGAAGAGGAAACAGAAGAGAGTGATGAAGAGGGAGATAGAAGAGAGTGATGAAGAAGAAAGGGATATGAGAGAGTAAGTAGAAGAGGGAAAGATTCCGATTCAGAATAATACAGAAGAGAAGAAGACAAGATGGAGAGAGAGTCGAGGCGGGCAGTAATCGATGAAGTCGACTTTTGTCGGCCAACCGATGTAAAAGCAAACCGCGTGTCAGGCGCAGTTCTCGAAGGAAGAGAGAGAAGCGGGAAGTTGTATACATATATGGTAAGAGAAGAGAAATGAGCGAGAGAGATAGAGAGAGAGAGAACAAAAAGAAATGAGAGAGATAGAGATAAGAGAGATGAGCGTCACAAACCATCTTCTCTATTTATTGAATTTTTTTAAATATTTTAAGTATTTTTTAAAATTTTTAGACACACCTAACATAAATACATCTAAAAATTAAAAAAATTGTAAAAAAAATCTTTTAAAAATTCACTAAATACCAAAAATACAATAATTCAATACATTTTTTTTTGTATTTTTATGTATTTATTAATTTTTAAAAATATTTTTTCATAAATTTTTTATTTTTTAGATACATCTAAGTAAGATACATCTAAAAAAAATATTTAAAATTTAAAAAATATCCACTAAAAACAAAAAAACACGAAAGCCACTTTTTGCGACGGCAGAAAATGCCGTCTCAAAAAAGTAGAGTATTTGCGACGGCACCATTTGCCGTCTCAAAAAAGCAGAGCATTTGCGACGGCACTAGTTGCCGTCTCAAAAAATGAGAGTATTTGCGACGGCAGACAAATACCGTCGCAAATACTCTCATTTTTTGAGACGGCAAATTGTGCCGTCGCAAATACTCTCATTTTTTGAGACGGCAAATGGTGCCGTCGCAAATGCTCTGCTTTTTTGAGACGGCAATTTTCTGCCGTCGCAAATACTCGCTTTTTTGAGACGGCATTTTCTGCCGTCGCAAATACTCTGCTTTTTTGAGACGGCATTTTCTGCCGTCGCAAAAAGTGACTTTTTGAGACGGCAAGCGCGCCGTCGCAAATAGTTCCGTCTCATATACCCAGTTTTCTTGTAGTGTTCTTTGAAAGAAGTACAAGTCTGAAAAAGACTTTAAATATTAATTTAAGTGTGATAGGTGGATTCAATTAATCTAGTTGTTTTCATAAGGTTAATTTGACATTATTTTGTTTGTTTTGCAAGAAGAGGTTGGAAACAGGAGAATGAGAGGGAATTTTACATCCTTTTCTTGGTATACCAAACGACAAACTACAATATCCATATGGAATGTCTTCTGCTAATTTAGGCGCTGTTTGGGAACATGAAAATCAGGCTATTATAGCCTAATTTTGAAAATCAGCCCAAAAAGCCCTCCTGTAGCAACCTTTTCCTTGGTTTTCAAAAAAAAAAAAAAGAAAAAAAGAAAAAGGTGACTTTTGGCCGACTGCTGCAAAGCGCAACCTACACTGCCATCCAACAATGTAGGGCTACAGGCTTGATAAATTACATTTTTACCCCTATATATCAATTTAAAAAAATAAAGTGAAGGGGTAAATTTGTCATTTCAATTTAAACATCATTTTAAACATATTTTTCAATACAACAATCAACCCCAAAAATTTAACCCAACTTCCCAAACACAAAAATAAAATAGCCTACTAAAATAACCAAATAGCCAAATAGCCTACTAAAATAGCCACTTCCCAAACGAGGCCTTAGTTAGTAATACATTTAACTAATTTTTATTGAATGAGTTGAATTAGATTATTAAATAGTCCCATAGTCAATAAACTTTGTTTTTTTTTTTTCCACTAACTAAACCGTAGACTATTGGGCTACACTACACCACCCATTGCCTTTCCAACCTCATCCATCACAAAACAAAATTTACTGAGGTTTTATTTGATAATGTTGGAGGGTGGACAAATGTGGTAGCTTACAGTGGGATTGGTTGGAAGTAATCATCGGAATTAGTGGCAGAAATTTATAGAATGGCTGAGGGGCCGTCGAAACGTGGCTGGATTTCATTTGATGTGATCATTTGATAGTCGAAACTCATCAAAGTGTCATAGTAGTTGGCTGCGATTGATCGTTGGTAGTGGTAGGTGACTGGTGGCTGTAGTGAGTGATGGGGAAGGTGGAAAGATTGAAAACTTATTTTGAAAATAAGTAAAAATATATATTTTTATTTTCCAAAAATTTTGAAAATTTGAATTTATATATATATATATAAACCAAAATAACAAACAAGCTTTTCTTCTCAATTTCTAAAAATTGAAAACAAAAATAAAAAATGAAACATTATCAAACGTGACCTAAGAAAATTGTTTAAAATTTAAATGTATGTTGTATACAGAAGTGAGTTCCAATTTACTAAAGTTGAACTCAATTTCACAGGAAGTTGGCGCATTGTTAGACTAATTTGTACCCAATATCAATGATATGAACCGGTCATCTTATATAATAAGTTGAGAAGAACATGTAGTAGGCTGTAGGTTGGCGCATTGTGAGATTAATTTGTACTTAATGTCAATGATATGAACCATTCATTTTATATGATAAGTTGAGAATAACATGCAGTAGACCGTATAAAAAAAAATGATCTAATTAATATTGGATCAATTTAATTTTTTTGCATAGCTAATTTTCTTAATTAATTATATAAGATAAATGGTTTAGCAACTTTAGAAAATTGGAACTCCACTTACTTTGGTGTACTATGGATTCATTCATTTATTTATTTTGTCCAAGATTGTAGGATATTAATTTGTTAGTAAAATTAGATTACAAGTCAAAGGGTCGTCCCTGTTCCATCAACTCGAACTCTTGACTTTTCTCTTATCACACTTTAAGATGTGGCTACAAGACTATAAGGCCAAACCCAAAGTCTTGTGTACGTGGATCACACGCATAATAATTTGATGTACACATTCTAAATTGAGAAAATTATCAATTAATCTTATTTTAAGTAAAAAATAAAAAATAAAATACAAGCAAAATCCTATGAATTTTATTGTGGACAATTAAATTTAATATTTGATCACTTATTCACAAAAAGTTAAATTCTCCGTGATATATTTTATTCTAAGTAGTATCCTCTTCACAAATCAAAATAAGAATAATAATTTTTTAATTTTAAAAATTTTAAAAGCAAGCAAATTCAAATAAACAAAAACATAGACACAAGACTTATCACTTTTGTTGCCTCATACTTTAAAATATAGTGAAAATTTCAGTGCAGGTATACTTTCAAAAACAATTACAGTTAATAGTAAACTTTATACACATTAATAATTAAAATTATAAACTTTTTATGAATCTGTAATAATTTTTAATAGTACAACTGAGGGATAATCTCCACTAAAAAATATATAAAATTTTCACTATAAGTTTTTCTTCACAATTCTTTTAATGGAATATTAAGAAAATTATCCATGTTGGATTAGTTAACAATTTATTAGCAATTTATGAGGTAATAGAAAATGAATTATATTATGCCATAGTTCTTTTGATCAAATTGTTATTTATGATATTGTTTGATATAACTTGTTTAATTTGTACAATTGAAAATATATTTTTAAAAAAATTAAAATTATTTATACAATTGTTATGAATTAGTTATGAAAAACATGGCTTAATTGTTCACATTAAAATTTGATAGGACTTACTAGTAATCTTGAAAGGAAAAAAAAGACTCATTGATAATTCTCCTTTTTAAAATTCGAATATTTCGATTTGTGTGTGTTTTTTTTTTTTTTTTAACATATCATGTACTTAATCACTTATAGGATCTTGAATAACTTATTATTTAGGTGGGACACTGCTGAAATAAAAAAAAATTCAATAATAATAGAAAATTAAATTTAAAATATATATATATAGCTAGCTAGCTATGTAGTGTATGCTATGCTAAAACAAGAGTGGACAAATATCGGGCATAACCTAACCAATCCAAACCCAGTCTTAAAAAAAAGTCTAAATCTCAAGTCCATCGACTTAACCTTAATACATATGAACTACTAATCTTTTTTTCTCATTTTAAAGGGCTATTAAATTATTTTAAACATTTTTAATAATTATTTAAATTTAAAATATTAATATAATTAATTATAAAATAAATATAATCTTTTAAGAAGTGGTTTAATCTAAGCTATAAAAGGAAATGTATATAAATATGTATTTTTCTTTATCTTTTGTTATTTTTTTAATTTATTTTGTAACTAAAAAATATAAAAATTAAAATTAAAATTTTCGAAATAGGTGGATTGAACTGAAACTCTTTATCTAATGTCAAGTCTGAAAATTAAACGAGTTCAAAATTTTGTCCAACTAAACTTTGTATACTAAATATTTTTTTTCAAACCCTAAAAAAATGAGGCTGGCTAAACGGGTTGAGCAGACGATCGGTCAATCAAGCTAACTGAACGTACTTTATACATCGTCTTTAATGAGTTTGACTTTTTAATAATGAAAATTTCATCATTGTTTGTTATTACAATTGGAAATTAAAATAAAGGCATGAAAAAAGAAAAAAAGAAAAAAAAGAAATGGAGAGTTAATTTGATACAAATAAATTAATATAAATTAACTGTTAAGATAAGAATAATATTTGTATACAAACACATTTACAATTGGACAAATTACCAATAGCTCTCTTGAGATTTGACTAAAATATGGATTCCCTCTGAGATTTGGAAAATTACAGATTGCCCCCTGAGCTTTATAACCTCAGTGGGCGAGATGTAATTTCTCAAATCTCAGAAAGAATCTGTAATTTAGTCAAACTTCGAGGGGGTGTTAGTAATTTGCGCAATAGAAAAATAGTACACTGAAGTCTGTGTTGCGGTGCGTGTACAACTTTAGCACGATAAATATTCACAATGTTGGAGCAACTTTATGAAATGAGTATTATTATAAATTTAGATTTAATTATTTTAAAAGTATTTAAAATTATTATTTTATAATTCAAATTTATTCTATATATAGATCTCATATTATATAAATTTAATATCAACTATACTATCTCTTTCAGAATAAATACGGAATAGTTATAGTGGATACATAGAATTATTCTTATGAATTATATAAAGTGCTTTCTTAATATGTTCAAAAAGCACCCAAAAAGAGTTTTAAAAAACTCTATTTACCATAAAAAATTGTCAAGAAAATTAGAAAAATATCATTGAGATTAAATTAGTATATTGTGAGATTCATATACACAATGAATCTCAACTACACATTGACATTTCTAAGTAAAAATTTAGAGTATGCAAAGATGTTTTTGAGTTTTTTAATCTGCAATTTTTGGTTTTTTGTTAAATTTTTTAATATTTTAATCATATATATATATTTTTGTTAAATTCACTTAGTCTAGATATACTTTTTATTATTATTATTTATTTTATAACAAAGATAGTATTAGTATATTAGTATAATTAGATTACGACTAAAAAGGTTCACTGCTGCTTCATCTGCTCGAATCACCGACTTCTCCCTCACCACACCCTAGCATGCAGCTATTAGACCATTGGGGCCTGATCTAAATATACTTAAAATGTATAAAATTTGTGAAATTTTTTTATATAAAATTTAGTAAATACAATATATATATATATACAAATTCAGTACATTTTTATATTTATTGAATTCTTTTTAAATTTCTTGATAAATATTTTAATTTTTAAATTTATTTATATTTATATTAGGTGCATCTAAAATATGAAGACAAAAAAAAAAAAAAAAAAAAAAAAACAAAGCAAAACAAAAAACTCAAATTATTTTTAAAAACTCAAAACCAAATAGAATAATACTACTCCACGTGCTATTGGCCAAAGCAATTTTGTTACCTTAACAATTCTCAGTTTGAGGCAAACACGTCCAAAATTCCAAGACAAGTTGGTGCAAGAAGTGTCAAGTCCTCTATACAACCTTCCCTAGTTAGATTTCATTCTTGGAATTTTCTCTAATCTTGTAGGTTTTTCTTCTTATTACAATAGAATTGCACTATTTATCCACAAATCGACGCATATCTATCACTGTGAGGACATATTTTGAGAGTGACAGCCCGTGGCTAAGGTGATACTGAAGTATCAACTGAGGTACCACGTGGCCTGGTTATGATGTCGAGGTGATCTCGGCTAGGCCGAGATACCCTGCGGAAATATCAGAATCCAGGATGAACGGATAAGGGACATGAGTCCTAGAACATGGGAGGATCTCAGTCTGGATAAAAATAAAGCTCCTAGGGAGTTTATCCCAATCTAGCTGAGAGCCCAAGATGAACATTGAGCCTGAGTCCAATGGAGTTAGGCCTCTACAGGGATCAGGTCAGTACTGGCCATAAAAGCAAGGCACCCCCGTGGGTCTGAGGTATGTGTGATATACTGTAAGCAGTAAGTTCTTTCTTGTGAGTTAAGCATAATTGGCTATCTTTGAGGGATAATTACTGACTTGATCATCGGAGTACCTCCCAGTGGACAAACCACTTCCAGATTCTTATCTTTCTGTGACAGGTTGCTCGGGCTTAATCTATTCTGCCGGTGCTCTCCTACTGAGTTTCCCTGTTTGGTTGTGTGGTCAAAAATCAACACCCACAATTTAGCGCTGTCTGTGGGAACGTAAGAGAATAGATGGCCAACGACGGAAAAAAAGAGAAGATTGGGGACGACATCCTTAGTGGGAGTGGTAAACATGCCGATCCTAACATGGAGGAGGAGAACCCTAATGAAGGACTACGAGATCAGAATCCAGCAGAGAAGGACGTCGGCCAAGAGGGAGACCTACCAAAGAAAGTAGGCCAAGAGGAGTACTATAACGAAAGCGACCTCCAGGTATAGAAAGATAGATGCCTGATGAGGGACGGCGAGATGAAAGGAATGGAAAACAAGTTGGCAGACCTACAATCGGTTGTCAACTTCATGATGCAGAATAACGTCATGCAACCACCATTTCCATTGAAGGACACGTCAATTCCAGCGGCCAAGAATGACGCCCAGAAAGGAGGGCAGAAAGCAGTCCCAGCGGCCCTTCAGCATGACAGGGCGAAGGAGCATTCATATCGGCCTTCGAGGGAAGTCAGGCGAGGAGAGTCAATAAGAGGAAAGTCTCAAAAAACACCTCGTACCAAAGGAAACTTTGTCAAGGAACATCAACATGTTTAGGGGAAGGAACTTTGTTTCGACACAGTAAATGAAGAGAAGTCCAAGAGGACTCATAACGACGCCGGGAGCAGCGCACCAAAGAGGCTAAAATCCATTGACAGCAGAGCTCCTGGTCGGACTAAGGAGGACTTGAGGGACTACCTCCAGAGGAAGTGGCAAAATGCTGAGGTCACATCTCTGGTCAAGCCGAGAACACCATTCTCTATGGAGTTGGATAAGTTCGAGGCCCCAAAAAGGTTCCATTTGCCGAGGTTCCAGATATATGACAGCAAGTCCGATTTGAACTTTCATTTCGGCTTATATTTAAATTTAATGGCACTATATACCGGGAACGAAACGTTGCTCTACAAGGTGTTCCCCTCATCCTTTAGGGAAATCGCATCAGATTGGTTTCACAAGTTGCTAAAAGAAACTGTGAAAAGTTGGGAAGGCCTAGCCGAGATGTTTGTGGCCAAATTTGTTACAAACAAACTACAGCCGTTGAGGGTAGACTCCCCGATGGCTCTGAAAATTGGCGAGGGTGAAAGCCTCAGGGCTTATGTCAAAAGGTATTATGAGGTGTTCAACCGAATACCAGGATGCAACCAGGAGTTGGCGGTCGTGTCTTTTAAAAATCGCCTGGAGGATGATTGCATGCTTCGAAAGTCGCTGGCAAAGACTCTACCAAAGAGTATGGAAGAACTCATGGAAATGATCGAGAAATATGCCAGAGCAGAAGATGATACATTGGGAACGAAGGCGTCAAAATAGGAAAAGAGAAACGGCTCGCCGAAGTGAGGCTGAGGTAATATTGGATATAACAAACAAGAGACAGGACTGAGGGTTGTACAGGCAGTCACCACTATGTTCTGGATCCTAATTTATAAAGTTCTAGAAAGGATCAGGAACCGGCCATATTACAGAGCACTAGAGAAGGTCTCTGGCAAATTTATAGGGAGAAGTCTAGGGAAGCACTGTGTTTACCACAATGAAGATGGACACCTAACGCAAGGTTGTAGAGGCTTAAAGATGCATTTGGAAGATTTGGTTAGACAATGTCACTTAAGGGACCTAGCAGATGAGGCCAGACTGAGGGAAGAGTAGGTAAGGCTGCCCCAAGCACCGACAACACTACCTTTACCAGCACCATAACAACAAGCAAACGGACCTCGAGTGATCAATGTGATTCACTCGAGGGTCAATGAGAGCGAGGTAAGTGGGGAGACTCAAAGAGTAAAACACTTACAGCATGTGTATCAGGTCCAACAAAAGAAGCCTAGGACAGACGAGTACCAGGGACCAATAGTGTCCTTTACTGAAGCAGACCTAGACATGATGCAGCATCCGTACAATGATGCTCTAGTAGTAACCCTCAAAATTGGAGAATACAAGGCAAGTCGCATTCTGATTGACCAAGGCAGCTCTTATGACATCATGTATATCAAATGTTACAAGAAGCTCGGCCTTCACCAAGATGATTTGGAGCAGTCCAGTAGCCCAATGGTCGGGTTCAACGGAACGCCGACATGGCCCCTGGGACCAATGAATTTGGAGGTATAGGTAGGCACCAAGAAGGTAAGTACAAAGTTCACAGTAATTGACACCCCCTCCCCTTACAATGTTATCCTAGAGAGGCCATGGTTGCACGTAATGAGGGCTGTTCCCTCAACACTATACCAACTGTTGCGGTTCCCAACAGAGCATAGAATTGAGGAGGTTAGGGGGGATCAGGTGCAGGCAAAGAATTGCTTCATGGCAGTAATAAAATCCACTTGCAACGTACGAGAGGCAGAAACAGTAGAAATTGAGGACGAGGACATGGAAGTCCTGGATGATGTCGGCAAAGAGCCAGCCGACAAAAGTGATGAAGCCTTAAAGAAAATTATGGTCCAACAAGGTGATGAAGAACGATTTTTCTTTCTTGGCTTAGGACTGGCAGAGGAGGAGGAAAGGGAGTTAGAGTCATTCTTGTGAGCAAACATAGAGGTGTTTGCTTGGACGCCATACGAGATGCCTGGCATTGATCCCGAGGTCACTTGCCACAGACTAAATGTAGAAAGGTCGGCTAAGCTTGTCATTTAGCGAGCAAGGAGGCTGACGTTGGTTCATGTGGAGGCAGTAGAGGAGGAAGTGGACAAATTGTTGGAGGCCAGAGCCATTCAGGAGGTAAACTACCCAACTTGGTTATTAAACACAATTGTTGTGAAAAAAAAGAATGGAAAGTGGAGAGTCTGCGTGGACTTCACTAGCCTGAATAAGGCTTGTCCCAAAGACAGTTTCCCACTGCCCAAGAATGATCAATTAGTAGATGCCACTTCAGGGCATGGAATGATGAGCTTCTTGGACACTTACAAGGGATACCATCAGATAGCAATGTATTCCCCTGACGAGAAGAAGACTGCATTTATCACCCAAAAGGATTGTATTGCTACAGGGTGATGCCTTTCGGGTTGAAAAATGCAGGAGCAACCTACCAAAGGTTGGTGACCAAGATGTTTAGACATCTGATTGGCAAAATAGTGGAAGTGTACATTGATGACATAGTCGTGAAGACCAAATAACCTGAGAATCACCTGGCCGACTTAAAAGCAGTTTTTGACATCCTGAGGATGTATCGGCTCCGACTTAATGCTTCGAAGTACGCATTTGGAGTCGGGTTTGGTAATTTCCTGGGATGCTTGGTTACCAGAAGGGGCATTGAGGCAAGTCTAGATCAAATCAAGGCTATGCTGGACTCGAAAAGCCCTACATCAGCAAAACAAGTACAGATGTTGACTAGAAGGGCCGCTGCCCTGAACAGATTTATAAGCAGAAGTTCATATAAGTGTAAACCATTTTTCAGTTTGTTGAAAAAGGCCACAAATTTCTTATGGACAGAAGAATGCGAAGTCGCCATAGCCGACTTGAAAAAGTACCTGACAACAACTCTGGTTTTGTCAAATCCAGTACCTAGAGAGGAATTATTCATATACTTGGCTGTTTTAGAGCACGCAGTGAGTGCAGTGATAATCAGAGAAGACAAGGGAGAACAAAGGGTAGTATACTATGTGAGTAAAACCCTAGCAAGTGCAGAGACCAGGTATTTGCCCTTGAAAAAATTAACACTAGCCTTGGTGATGGCTTCGAAAAAACTGAATCATTACTTCCAAGCCCACAAGATTATGGTACGGACTGAGCATCTCTTAAAGTCCTTGTTACAATTAGGAGATTTGACAGGCAGGGTGGCCAGATGGGCAGTAGTGTTGGGCTAATATGACTTAGAGTTTAGGCCTAGAACGGCAATCAAAGGCCAGGTTCTAGCGGACTTTATGCCGAGTTCACACCTGGTGCCCTCCCACATTAGGCTTCGGTGAGTTGCGACTTAGGGTGTTCAGGGAAACAAGAAGAGACCCTCCGGTGAGCTGCGACTTAGGGTGTCTAGGGAAACAAGAAGAGACCCAGCCGGGAATGAAAAACCCCACAGCAGAGCCGAAGAAGGTAGAGAAACCAAAGCCCTGCGACATCTACATCGGTGACTCCTTCCGTCTGTTTGTTGATGGAAGTTCAAACCGTCAAGGAGCAGGGGCAGGGGTAGTGTTAGTATCGCCAGATGGGCGGATGTTAGAACAATTTGTTCATTTAGGGTTTAAGGCCTCAAACAATGAAGCAGAATATGAGGCACTGATCGCAGGATTGAAGTTAGCAGCATCAATGGAAGCCAACAAGGTAGCAGTCTTCTGTGACTCCCAACTTATTGTGAACCAAGCAATAGGCAAGTACGCCGCCCAAGATGAAAAAATGATAGCCTATGCCAAAGAAGTTGTTAGACTACTAGGCTTATTTCAGGATTGTCGACTACAGTAGGTTAGCTGAGATGACAACAGCCATGCCAATGCCTTGGCTAACCTAGCTAGTGCAATGAAATCAGGGGAGGCAAGGACAATAATGGTTGATTATTTGTCAGGACCAAGTGTGGAACCACTAATCACAGAATATAAAGCAATGTGTGTGGAGATAGGTCCAAGTTAGATGGATGCAATAGTGATGTTTCTTAGGGACGACAAGTTACTAGATGATCGCAAAGAGGCGCACACAACCAGACTGAAGTCAGCAAGGTTTAGCCTAACAGCAGAAGGACATCTCTACAGAAGGTCTTTTACTGGTCCCCTTTTGAGGTGTGTGCATCCCTCCCAGGTTGAAGACTTCTTGTATCAAATACATGAAGGAGTATGTGGAAGCTATACTAGGGGCAGATTACTTGCTCATAGGGCCATTATCAAGAGTACTGGTGGCCCTACATGTAGAAGGATGCTGGAGCCTACGTCAGAAAGTGCGAAAAGTGTCAGAGGTTCGCACCTTTGATACATTAACTAGTAGCAGATTTGAACCCAGTGTCCAGCCCTTGGCCATTTGTCGAGTGGAGCATAGATCTTGTCGGACAACTACCCTAAGCAATTGGGCAAAGGAAGTTTCTGCTGGTAGCAACTGATTACTTCACAAAGTGGGTAAAAGTTGAACCACTGCGAAGATTCAAGTTATTGATGTAAAGAACTTCATATGGAAGAACATCATCACCAGGTTTGGGATTCCAAGGGCAATAATAGCAGATAATGGTACACAGTTTGATAGTAAGCTAATCAAAAGCTTCTATGCAAAGTACAAAATCAAGAACTGCTACTCTACTCCAAGTTTCCCTCAGAGTAATGGTCAGGCAGAAGCATCCACTATCTTGGATGGGATCAAAAAGAGGCTGGAAGCAGCAAAGGGAAAATAGGTGGAGGAGTTGCCCAGAGTACTCTGGGTATATCGGACTACGCCGAGAAGATCAACGACAGAGTCTCCATTTGTCATGGCTCATGGCACTGAAGTAGTTATCCCACTAGAAGTCGACATTCCAGGGATCAAAACCCAGGGAGTGGAAAATGGTACTAATGAGGCATTTCTAGCCCGAGATCTAGACCTACTGGAGAAGAAAAGAGAGAGAGTAACAATTTGGCGGGGGGCATACCAATAACAACTTGCTAGGGCTTACAACAAGAAAGTTAACCCAAGAGAGTTTAAAGTGGGGGACCTTGTGTTGAGGAAAATGGTCGGCAACAAGAAAGATCCTAGGGAGGGCAAGCTAGGTCCAAATTGGGAGGGGTCTCATAGAATCATCTCGGTCGTTGGCAATGGCGCATATCGACTTGAGGACAGTGATGGCAAAGAGTTGCCAAGACCCTGGAACACTTGCAACTTGAAGTTTTTCTATCATTAGATTTTTGTTTTTTGAAGTTTATGTCATAATTTTATTTAACCGAAGTAATAATAAAATTTTAGTTTGATGAATTTGAAATTTGTGTGATAGGATTGACCAGTCCCATGGTGATGTTTCCGAATGAAAATGATGAATAACTTAGACTTATTATATGGCAGAGTTGAATTATACTTGCATATAATAGAGTTGAACTAAGTTAGCGATATTTCCGAATGAAAATGATGAATAACTTATACTTATTATATGTAAGAGTTGAATTATACTTGCATATAATAGAGTTGAACTAAGTTGGCGATGTTTCTTAATGAAACATGATGAATAACTTAGACTTATTATATGGCAGAGTTGAATTATACTTGCATATAATAGAGTTGAACTAAGTTGGCGATATTTCTGAATAAAACATGACGAATAACTTAGACTCATTATATGGCAGAGTTGAATTATACTTCCATATAAAAGAGTTGAACTAATTTAAATTAACCTGGACTTGCCATATCGGCAGAGTCAAACTCAGAATGGAAATAAGTTCATTAATAGAGAAACCAAGGTTGAAACATCTCGGGAAGTCTTCGTTTTAATCTGACTTCGGTGAAAGACCATAGATACATGCTTAATGTGAACTTAAGTGGAACTTAGGTTCACATTAGAGGGTAGGAAACTGGAGAATGATGAACTTAAGTGGAACTTAAAAGTTTAAGAGCTTGGGAATTGTTGAATTTGTTACAAGCTAGATTTGGCTTAACACTTGTTGAAATTTCAGGAAAATTTACAAGTTAAAGTCAGCTGATGTAATATTGAAAGAAGTATCCAAGATACATACTGGCTGAGATGACCAACCAGGTTACCAAGCTTGCAAAGGATAGAAGGAAGAAGTCTTGATAGAAGATAGCATATGAAGGTAAAAAGCAATACTAAATAACACTTGTAAAAATATTTTGATATTTTTAAAGCGTTAGCCGAGGCATGCCAATGGTTGGCCGAGGAAAACATTCAAGGTTTATATCTGAGGTATTATATCCCGGAGTTATTATACAGTTAAGGTATACTTTGAAGAAATACAAAAATATTCTAAGTAGGGAAGCATGAAAGGCATAAAAGAAAGCAGTAAACATGCATAGAAGAAACGAAGGCATACATTCAACACTTGGAAGAAAATATAAGACTTGCATTTAGAAAAAGACAACTTGTTCAAGTACATAAGCTGGCACATTGGCTCGACAAAACAAACACTATTCAAAATAAAGGAAAAAGTACAAACAAAGAAAAGATTCTAAACAAACTGTTTTGCATCGGTGGTTGGCTGTGTTTCAGCCTTAGCAGACAACTGGGAGAGCTTCTCGGTAGCCTTCTCGGCCTCAATCTCAGCGTTGATCTCTAGAAGAGTCTTGTCAAGGCTATTCTCAGTGCTTTTAACCTCGGCTTCAGGCGTGTTTTTGGGGACCTCGTCCTCGTTGTCTTGAGTCAAGTCCATGGCTTTCTCATTCAGAGTTGGCGACTTCGCCCCAGCAACTTCAATCTTCCTAGCCTTGTCGGCCTCAACTTCTTCATCATCCTTAGCCTCATCCTCAGATTGGCTTGTAGTGGGAGGGAAGAGCATGACAAGTTGGCTCTCGTCCCAAAGGGGCGAGTCATTAAGGACAGCCAACTCCTTCAAAGCAGCCATCCAACCAAGGGTGTAACCCCTGTTGCATGCCTGTTTGACTTGTTTTTTATATTCATCACGGACGTCAGCTGCCCCCTCAACATAGGCCTTCTCGTCCACCTCTTTGATTTCGGTCGCCTTTGTAGCCAGTGTTGTTTGGAGCACGGTTTGGGCCTGAGCCTCTTTCTCCTTGGCCTCTTTTGCCTCGGCCTGAGCAACCTCGGCAACATTTTCTGCACCTCAATGCGGTCCTCATTTTTCTTTAGGACCGACTCAGTAGCCTTGGCCTGATCCGGAAGACCTCGGATATGGGCCTCAGCTTTGTTTAGTGAGGAATGGAGTTTGGCTACCTCCTTTGTTTTTTGGGTTAGTTCCTTCTTGAACTCATCGATCTTGACTATAAGGGAGTGACCCTGCTGGATAGCCTGCAAGAATGTGAAGAAAATTCGTTAAAGTATGAAAACAGGAGTTGAAATTAAACTAAAAATTACAAAGTGTTGAGACTTACCAAGACACAATGCTGCATCATCATCGCGTAATTTTTATACTCTAAAAGCTTGGCCATCCTATTGATGTCGGCTGGAAGTAGAACGGCGGTGGAAATTGCGGCACTGACTTCCAGACTGTGAAGCGCTCTGTCCCCGGCTAAGAGAGGTTGGTCTCCGATTGTGGCGGATAGAGTCCAGGGAGCATTGGCGAGAAATCCAGAGGGCTCAGAAGACCCGCCGGACCTCCGTTTTTTTGAGTGAGGTTGGTCAGATGCCTCGGCCTTGGCAAGCCTTTTCTAGGCAGACTTCTTTACTTCAGCCAATTTGGAAATTGACACTGTGTCTTCTGACTCCACTTTAGTGGCGCTGGGCTTGGCCTTGGCCCTTTTAACCCTCTTTGCCTTGGGTTTTGGCTGCAATTGGGAAGGAGAGGAAGAGTGGACTAACACCACGACTGGGATGTCAGCAAGAAGGTCGTCCAGGATGATTTTTGCACAACCCATTTCTTCGGCAGTAGCGGCAACAGTAACTTTGGTACTGAAACGAATTATTGGAAGTGCAGTTGGTGGGTTTGCTGGATTGTAAGCCGATGCCTCAGAGTTTTGGCGTTTACGACTATGAGTTTTGCCGGCAGGAGTAAAAACTGGAGCTCGACGTCGGTGTTGGCGGTGGGATGGAGGAATTAGTTGAGGGGCAGAAGTGGTTGGCTGCTTAACTAGGTCAGAGGTAGAGGCCTAGTCTGGCCTTGGAAATGAGGCTGTTGAAGGAGTTGAAGCAGATAGAGGAGTCTTGATGCGCCTAGGAATGTCGGGCAGAGCTGACTTGTATGTGAGGGTGTAGTTGAGTAGTAAGGGCGTTTTGTGGAGGTTAATGGGCAGGTCCAGCAGCCTCTTCAAGTCTTTGTTGGGAAAGAAGGATTGGCGGAAGTCCTTTGATGGTTGGAGAAGAGCTGCAAAAGGTAGAAAACAGACATTAGAACAAATAAAGGGAATAAAGTGGTTAGTCTTAAACAAAGAAGTTGACACTTAGTTCTTACCCTTATGCTCTTTAAACACCGATTTGTGCAGAGGGAATAGATGAAGATCATCATCTAGAGCAAATTCCCAGTTACTCGAGACAATCAGGTAATCATCTCCAGCAACCTTGTTGGAGTCTGGGAGGTCGGCTATGATTTTGTAGGCTGTGGATTTCGGTTTGAGGTAATAAATGTAGCCTTTTTCAGACTTTAGGCCACAAATAGTATAACAAAATTGAATGTCGGCTAGTGTTATCCTAGCATTTTCTTGGCGAGCTAGGGCAATTATACCATTAATGACCCTATAGGAGTTAATGGCCAGCTGCATAGGGTTGAGTTTGTAGTAGTGGAGGATTTCCCTAAACAATATGTCTAAAGAAAGCCGAAGTCTACACTCGATAAATGCTACCACGGGAAAGGGCATGGAGTCCCCAACTAGCATGATAGAGTCTTCCTCTCCAGCCAACCTAATCTGAACGTTGACTAGAATGGAAAACTCTTGCCTATAGTACTCCAGCTTGGCAAGGGTGTTAACTCTCCACCTAAACATTCCCATGATGTCGGCTTAGGGTGGATTGATGCAAAATTTCGGAAAAGGATATTTGGTATAGGTTTGGAAACCTCGGCTAAACCTCAGATTGGCATTGGGGCGAGGGTTTTTCAAAATCTAAGGGGAATTTGTTTCAATTTTCCTAGAGATTGTGATTTCTATCAAATCCCAAAACCTAAATTTATACTGAATTAAGAATCAAAGGCAAGAATCTGAAGACAAAGCAAGACAAAACAAAAAGGAACGCGAATCAGAATCAAGAAAGTAACATCGAAGAAACATGGAGAATACAGATTCATGAACACTGAGTGAGTGTGAGAGACAGTGTGCAAAAGTCAAAACAAGAAAACATGATTGGCATTTTCAAAAGACTACACAAATTCAAGATTCAAGAATAGGAAATTGATTCATAATCGAACAAAAAATAGAGTGCAACCATGAAAACATATTTGATAGCAACAGAATAGACAAATGGTAAAGAAGAACATATTCAAAATCATGGAGGGCTGAAACTAAAATTTGAAAGAAACTAAGAACTCACTAGTTGGGTCCAAGGTCAAGGACACCAGTTTGAGGTTCACCGGAGTCAGACAGTAACAACGAGTGGATCAAAACAGTAAATGCTTCATTGGAGGAGGAGCACGGAGCACAGTTGTAGAGAGCTTAAGGAAACAGCAATGGAGGTTAGGGAATTGTTAAAGAGAGAAAATCTTGAGCACAGAGAGAATGTGAAAATATGAAGCCAAAAGACGGAGAGAGAGAGAGAGAGAGAGAGAGAGAGAGAGAGAGAGAGAGAGAGAGAGAGAGTTTTGTTGAAACTCGAAAAGGCGGCAAAAGGAAATGAGTACGCCTTGGACGATGTGTCTGGCAGGTGGCGTGCATAGAAATGACACGACCTAATGGCGTGTGTCAAGTACGAACTAATGAGAGAAGGACGCATGGCGAAAATGGTTGAGAAAACCGTGCGCGACAGCTCATGCGCAGATTAAACTCTTAGAGTTCTTGAGTTAATGAAGCAATAACCTCGGCTAGAGGATTGACCTCGGCTGGGATATCTAAAGAACTTGATTCTTGGTTCTTGACCCTTGATAAAAATGGATAGTTAAGTGCTGGGTACTTGAAGCCTACGAGTAATGATCTCAGTCGATGGGAAGGAATGAATTTTTAGCTGACATAGTATTTGAACAAGTGATGTAGGTTCTATCACCTCAGGATGTTGAGGTAATAGGACCTAGGGAGCAATTGTGGGAACATATTTTGAGAGTGACAGCACGTGGCTAAGGTGATGCTGAAGTATCAGCCGAGGTGCCACGTGGCCTGGTCATGATGCCGAGGTGATCTTGGCTAGGCCAAGGTAATCTGTGGAAATATCAGAATCCAGGATGAACGGATAAGGGACAATAGTTCTAGAATAGGGGAGGATCTCAATCTGGATAGAGATAAAGCTTGTAGGGAGTTTATCCCAATGTAGCTAAGAGCGCAAGATGAGCATTGAGCCTGAGTCCATTGAAGTTAGGCCTCTACAGGGATTAGGTCAGTGCTAGCTATAAAGGTAGGGCACCCCTGTGGGTTTGAGGTATATGTGATATAATGTAAGCCATAATTTTGGATATGTCTTAGATACCTAAGTACCCTAATTATCACTTTCCAATGATCAGACCCTGGATTACTTGTGTACCAGCTCAATTTGTTTATAGTATAGGCTATATGTGGCCTAGTGCAATTCATTAAGTACATCAAGCTTCCGATTATGTGAGAGTACTCTAATTGTGATATGCTTGCACCTGTATTTTTTGACAAATGAAGACTAATGTCAACAAGTGTTTTAGCAGGACGGTCGTCGTGCTTTCTAAATTTCTCCAGAATTTCTCAATATAGTGAGACTGAGATAAAGCATATCCTTCAGATGTTCTAGTAATTTTTACTCCTAGAATTACATCTTCTATTTCCAAATCTTTCATGTCAAACTTTTGTTCAACATTTTCTTTGGGGATTTAATCATGTCATTATTGCTTTCAATAATGAGCATGTCATCCACATAAAGACAAAGTATGACATAGCCTTTGTCTGAGCTTTTAACGTAGACGCATTTGTCACATTCGTTTATCTTAAAACCATCTGAAAGCATAGCGTGATCAAATATTCATGCCATTTGTTTCGGAGCTTGTTTTAATCCATAAAGGGATTTGACAAGTTCACAAACCTTTTTCTTTTGGCCAGGAACTTGAAACCCTTTCGATTGTTCCATATAGATTTCCTTATCTAACTTTCCATTCAAAAAGGTTGTTTTAACATCCATTTGATGTATCTCCAGATTATACAAAGATGCAATAGCAATTAGCATGCGAATAGATGTTATTCTTGTCATTGGTGCATAGGTGTCAAAATAATCAAGGCCTTCCTTCTGCCTGTATCCTTTAACAACAAGCCTAGCCTTGTATTTAATAATTGAACCATCTGCTTTTATTTTTCTCTTGAATATCCACTTATATCCAAGAGGTTTACACCCTGGTAGAAGATTCACCGGTTCCCGAATATGATTTTCTAGAATTGATTCAATTTCACTATTCACAACCTTTTTCCATAATAGAGCTTCAAGACTTAACATTGCTTTCTTGAAGTTTTGAGGCTTATTTTCTAACAGGTAAGTCAGTAAATCTGGACCAAATGATTTAGAGATGCTAGCCCTCTTACTACGTCTAGGTTCTATCTACTTCATTATCATTTTGGTTTTTATTGCCACCCATAGCAGTGTCCAAAGTTCTTTTATTTGAATGTCTCTTCAGTTTCCGTACAAGGAAAAATGTGTTCAAAAAATGATGCATTCCTTGACTCAATAATAGTGTTTACATGCTTATCAGGATTTTCAGATTTATGAACTAAAAATCTATATGCACTACTATTATTTGCATAACCAATGAACACACAATTAATGGTTTTTGGTCCTATCTTAGTTGTTTTAGGAATAGAGACTGCCACCTTGGCCAAACACCCCCACACTTTGAGGTAATTGTAGGTAGGTCGTCAACCTTTCCATATTTCATAAGGTATTTGATTGATTTTCTTGTGGAGTATCCTATTAAGGATAAAGTTAGCAGACAAAATTGCTTTCCTCCATAAGTTCTGAGGTAACCCTGAACTAATCAACATGGCATTCATCATCTCTTTAAGAGTTCGATTATTTCTCTCAACAACTCCATTTGACTGAGGAGATTAGGGTGCAGTGGTTTGGTGAATAATACCATGTTCAGAACAAAATTCCTCAAATGGTGCATCATACTCACCACCTCTGTCACTCCTCACTACCTTAATAGTTTTGCCAAGTTGATTTTCAACCTCAAGTTTATATTGCTTAAAAGCTTCTAAGGCCTCATCTTTACTTCTCAATAAGTAAATATAGCAATATCGAGTGCAATCATCAATAAAAGTAATAAAATACTTTTTACTTCCTCTAGTTTGAACAAATTTTAAATCACAGATATCTGTGTGAATTAAATTTAGAGGTTCAGTACTTCTTTCTACTTTATTAAATGATGCCTTAGTGAGTTTTTTCTCAACACAAATCTCACATTTATGATTAGGATCAAATTCTAAGTTTGGCAAACACTCTAAAGAAACATGTCTACGTAAAGAATTAAAATTTACATGTCCTAATCTACTATGCCATAAAAAAGAAGACTCAGCAATATAAACAGAAGATGCGTTCTTATTATTAATAGTCAAATTAGGTACAACAGTTATTATATTAAGCTTAAAAAGCCCATCACTCATGTAACCTCGCCCCAAATACATTCCACTCTTGGAGAGTACAACCTTATTAGATTCAAAGACTAATTAAAATCCATTCTTGATCAACAATGACCCAAAAATCAAATTCTTGCGAATCTTCGCACATGGAGTACATTGTTAAGAGTGATTTCTTTTTCCAAGGTCATTTTAGCATGATCTTTCCTTATCCTTCTACAGTTAAAGTAGAGGATCCCATAAAAAGTTGTTCTCCACTTTCCACCATTTTGTAGGTTATGAACATCTTATCTGCAAAGATATAGCAGGTTGCTCCAGTATCCACTCACCACTCCTTGGGATTTCCCCCAAATTTGCTTCAGAGACTATTGCAGCTAGATTGATGTCTGCCACTCCATCGAAAAGATAAAAATCCTCTACTATGTTGGCTTGTGTTGGCTTTTTGCTTGAACTCCCTCCGTCCTTGCGAACATAACAATCCTTAGCGTGATGTCCGTCTTTGCCGCACACAAAACACTTACCTTTGAACCTCTTGTTGAACCCCATTGTTGATCCCTTTGTTTATCTTACTAGTGGATTTGGGACCATTGCCATCATGCTTCCACTTCTTGTTGTTGAACTGTGACCCTTGTCCATGTTCCACAACACTTGCTTTAGCCTGCATGATATGATTTCCTGACTTCTTGTCGGAACCACGGTTGTCCTCCTCAATTCTGAGCCGCACTATTAGCTCTTCCAATTTTATCTCCTTGCGCTTATGCTTTAGATAATTCTTGAATTTTTTCCAGGATGGTGGCACTTTTTTAATGATTATCGCTACTTGGAAAAATTCAATGAGAACCATCCTTTCCACATATATGTCATGAAGATCTTGAACGTGCCTAATAATCGTCTTGGAATCTATCATCTTAAAATCTAGAAAACCACTGACAACAAATTTCTTTATATCGGCATTCTCTGTTTTATATTTATGATCTAAAGATTCTCACAGTTCTTTTACAGTGCTTTTGACACTATACACATTGTACAGTGCATTGTCCAACCCATTTAGGATATAATTCTGACACAGAAAATCACCATGTTTCCATGCATCGACTGTGACAACCACTTGCTGGTCAGTTTCTCTCTCGTTCAATGTCGGTGTTTTTTCATGAGTGAAGCGAGCCAAATTCATTGTCGTAAGATAAAACATCATTTTTTGTAACAATTTTTTAAAATCATTTCAATTGAATTTTTTTGGCTTCTCCCCATGATTTGCCTGTATTGCCGGAGTCATCCTTGGCACAATGGGTGTGGGGGTCGAAGTAAAAACAATCTCAGTACTGTTTGTTTCAGTTGTCATAATTCTGACGAAATAATAATACACCAATCACAAATCTATACATAATAGAATTTACAAACAAAATATACAGAATAATATTTTGTAACAAAATTTCAATGATAAACAGTATATGACTAGTATGTTATCAAAGAAATTATTAAACAGTATATTACTACTATTTAAGAAATTAAACAGTATATGACTACTATTTAATTTCCTGAAACAAAATATTCGTCTGCCTAACACACAAATTAAAAAAAAAGAAGAAGAAGGAAATCTACTTTAAGATTGTTATACCCACAGTGGTGTGTGTGTGTGTGTAAATTAAATGTATAATTAAAATAAACAACAAAATAAAATAATTTAGAAAATAATTATATAATTTAAATTCCGAATTAATTGCTTACAGAAACTTTAAACGTCGAGGCATGCGTTGGACGTAATCTCCTTAAAGTAGATTTCGCCCTCGCTCCGGTGCTTCAAGATTTACCAGGGTCTACTTCCTAGGATACAACGACTAACACTTGATTTGTAGCACTACAAAATTAAGTCTAGCGAACCAAAACTTCGTTGTGACTCTCTCTTTTTCTTCCTAAAAATAAATGCAGAATAGATGCAGAAAACATGAAGATGGAAAAGGAAGAAGAACAAAAATTTGAGGGGAAAAATTTAATGAAATGAATTACTGGATGGTAGACTTTATATAGGATAACTGGTGGCTTTTTCGAATAGGTACCAACAGGAAAAAACTTGTTCGAAATAGGAACAAATCTGTTCAAAACAAAAACAGATCTGTTCGGGTGGCATTAAACCTGTTCGAGTCGACTTTAACAGGTATGAACCTGTTCAGGATGTGTTTGGGTGATGAAAAAATCTAGACCAATTTATTTTGAATTTTGAAATCAAAATTAAAAAAATAAAATAAAATACAAATGTTTTTGGCCCAGAAATATAAGTATTGGGCTGAACAAACCCAATCCAACCCAACCTCACACCACGCACCCTTCCCCAAGCCAAGCCAAGCCAAGCCAAGCCCAGCCCAGCCCACTCGCCTGGACAGACGGTGGCGGTGTGCACACGTGTTTTTGTTTTGGGTCTAACCCACTTTACCTATAACCTCACCCTTCCACAAACTTGGGTACCCCTTGGGGCCCATCCCAAGTATCCCAAGCTAGAGTTTATATACCAATATAAATTCTTATGCCCTTCCACAAGCACATTTCACAAATGTATAGGAAACCCACCTAAAGACATATCCACGAACCCGAAAATACTCGTTGAATTCTTATTCATCCGGAAATAGTTTTGAGCAACCAAATACACGATATTATTTACTACGTGGCATTAAGCATGAACCCAATTAGTAACGTTAAAAATAATGCTTGGGTCCCACCTTAATTAATGCTCAAAGTTAGCAAAAAATAAGATTTTTTTAGAGCCATTTTCCAACAGATTTAACTTCAACCAATTCAATAATTTTTTTTTTATTATCAAAAACTCCACCAACATTATCAATAATACTAAATTGATGAAAAATCTAAAATTAAGGGTCAAAATTGAGGCAATTAAAATTGTAGGGACTAAAATGACACAAACAATAAAATATAGGGACTACAGGTTAAATTTGCTCTTAATTTAATGACCAATTTTGATTTGTTACTCATTTATGTATCATTCTAGTCTAAATGAATACTTAATAAGAAAAAACATGAGTACTTGGATTGAACTTTCGAATTATTACACCCAATAAGCACTTTTATATGATAAAAAACATGTCTCTTTAATTCTCATCAACCAGATGTTTCTTACTATATATATTCTTCTCATAATTTTATATGTGATTTTAAATTCCCATATGTCCACCAACTTTCACTACAAAAATTTCAGTTTTTTGCGATGGCAAAATGCCGTCGCTAATACTTCTAATGCCGTCTCAAAAAACTTTTAGCGACGACAAGGGGGGGTCACAACAAAGTGTGTTGCTAAAATGTTTTAGCGACGGAATGATGTTGTCACCTTTTTTTTTTTGTGATGGCAAATGTTGCCTTTTGCAACGGCGTTTTACCATCGCCTATTATATGTAAAAAATTGAGACCTTTTGCGACAAGAATGCTGTACCATCGCTAAAAGTTTTATTTGAGATGGCAAAAAAATGCGGTCGTGAAATGTTTGTTGTTGCGACGGCATGACCTCTGTCGCCAATTCCTTTTACGACAGCATTGCCTATGTCGCCCAAAAAAAAAAACATTTTAGTCCTAATTTTTTTGAGATGGTGTGGTGCAGTCACCAAAAAAAAAAAAAAAAAAAAGAAAAGAAAAGAAAAATGAAATTATTAAAAATATTCAAATTGCCTGTATTAAATGAAAAAAATTTTTGAAAAAGAAACCAATAATTGCATAATAATATAAAAATTCTTGTATAGAAATAATAATTTCTCCATAATAAAAATATTTTTGCATTCATAAGTACACATCAACAAAATTACCCCACTACATAATGTTTCATAATATATATATATATAATTTTTAAATACAAAATGTTGTTCACAATTCAAAATAACATAAACAAAAAATAAAAATTT
The DNA here is from genome assembly GCA_036172215.1 of Camellia granthamiana. Taxonomy (NCBI): domain Eukaryota; kingdom Viridiplantae; phylum Streptophyta; class Magnoliopsida; order Ericales; family Theaceae; genus Camellia; species Camellia granthamiana. The sequence goes on along the minus strand of CM069908.1, from coordinate 96,695,067 downwards.
TCCTCATCATTCTCCGTGGGTAACAAAAACAAAAGGTAGTCGCATTCTTCACAGGCATGCATTCCATAAGAAGCAAACTCCTACTCGGGAAATATCTGAAAACAAAAAAAAAAAAAAATTAATGGCAATATAATTATGTGTTAATATGTTAATTACAAAAAAACATAAAAATTTGACTACTATACAATTATAAAGATAATTAAGTAAATAATTTTGCCTAGACCGAAATCTTGCTCTAACTACTAAACTGGGAACCCGATTTGAGTCTTGTCTTCTCCTACAAGTCTCTCGTACCAAGGCGGTTGTGTGTGCCAAGTTTCGTGCTAATCCGATGTTGTTTGGTGATTTTGGGGAGTTAACACCTTGAATTCTAAGTTTCTTAAGGAACTAATTTGCCTAAATCGAAATCTGGATCTAACTCCTAAACCAGGAACCCGAGTTGAGTTCCGTCTTCTCCCACAAGTCTCTCGTGCCTAGGTGGTCGTGTGAGCCAAGTTTTGTGCTAATTCGACACCGTTTTGTGATTTCGGGACATCAACACCTTGAATCCTAAGTTTTTTAAGGAACCAGTTTGCCTAGATCAAAATCCAGCTTTAACTCCCAAACAGGGAACCCGAGTCGAGTCACGTCTTCTCCCACAACTCTCTCGTGCCAAGACGGTAGCGTGTGCCAAGTTTCGTGCTAATTCGACGCCGTTTGGTGATTTTGGAGCGTTAACACCTCAAATTTTAAGTTTCTTAAGGAACTAGTTTGCCTAGATCAAAATTTGACTCTAACTCCCAAACTGGGAACCTGATTCGAGTCTCGTCTTTTTCCACAAGTCTCTTGTGCCTAGGCAGTCATGTGTGCCAAGTTTTGTGCTAATCCGATGTCGTTTGGTGATTTTGGGGTGTCAACACCTCGAATTCTAAGTTTCTCAAGGAACTAGTTTGCCTAGACCGAAATCAGGCTCTAACTCCCAAACCGAAAACCCAAGTCGAGTCCCATCTTGTCCCATAAGTCTCTTGTGCCAAGGCAGTTGTGTGTGCCAAGTTTCGTGCTAATTCGACACCGTTTGGAGATTTTGGAGCATTAACACCTACAATTCTAAGTTTCTCAATGAACTAGTTTGCCTAGACCGAAATCCAACTCTAACTCCGTAACACGGGAACTCGATTCGAGTCCCGTCTTCTCCCACAAGTCTCTCATGCCTAGGTGGTCGTGTGTGCCAATTTTCGTGCTAATCCGAAGCCGTCGAATTCTAAGTTTCTTAAAGGAACTAGTTTGCCTAGACTGAAATTCGATTCTTACTTCCAAACCGGGAACCCGAGTCGAGTGCCGTCTTCTCCCACAAGTCTCTCGTGTCTTGGCTGTCGTGTGTGCCAAGTTTCGTGCTAATTCGATGCCATTTGGTGATTTTGGGTCGTCAGCACCCTCGAATTCTAAGTTTCTAAAGGAACTAGTTTGTTTGGACCGAAATCCAGCTCTAACTTCGAAATCGGGAATACCATTCAAGTCTTGTCTTCTCCCACAAGTCTCTCGTGCCAAGGCGGTCGTGTCTGCCAAGTTTCGTGCTAATCCGATGCCATTTGGTGATTTTGGGGCGTCAACACCTCGAATTCTAAGTTTCTTAAGGAACTAGTTTGCCTAAACCGAAACCCCGGCTCTAACTGTCATATAGGGAACTCGATTCGAGTCCCGTCTTCTCCCATAAGTCTCTTGTGCCTAGGTGGTTGTGTGTGCCATGTTTGGTGCTAATCCGACGTCATTTGGGGATTTTGGGGTGTCAAAACCTCAAATTCTAAGTTTCTTAAGGAATTAGTTTGCCTAGACCGAAATCCGATTGTAACTCCCAAACTGGAAACCCGAGTCAAGTCCCGTCTTCTCCCATAAGTCTCTCATGCCTAGGCGGTCTTGTTTGCCAAGTTTCGGGCTAATATGACGCCGTTTGGTGATTTTAGGGTGTCAACACCTTGAATTCTAAGTTTTTTAAGGAATTAGTTTGCCCAGACCGAAATCCAGCTTTAACTCCATAACCGGGAACTCGATTCGAGTCCTGTTTTTTCCCACAAGTCTCTCGTGCCTAGGCGGTTGTTTGTGCCAAGTTTTCTGCTAATCTGACACCCCTTGGTGATTTTGGGGCATCAACACCACGAATTATAAGTTTCTTAAGGAACTAGTTTGCCTAGACCAAAATCCTGCTCTAACTCCCAAACCGGTAACCCGGGTCAAGTCCTGTCTTCTCCCACAAGTCTCTCCTGCCAAGGCAGTCGTGTGTGCCAAGTTTTGTACTAATTCGATGCCGTTTAGTGATTTTGGAGCATCAACACGTCGAATTCTAAGCCTCATAAGGAACTAGTTCACCTAGACCAAAATCCGGCTTTAACTCCCAAACCGGGAACCTGAGTTGAGTCACGTCTTCTCCCATAAGTCTCTCATGCTTCAGCGGTCGTGTGTGCTGAGTTTTGTGCTAATCCAATATCGTTTGGTGATTTTGGCGCTTCAACACCTTGAATTCTAAGTTTCTTAAGGAAGTAGTTTGCCTAGACTGAAATCTAGCTCTAAATCCCAAACCGGGAACCCGAGTCGAGTACCGTTTTCTCCCACAAGTCTCTCGTGACTAGGAATTCATGTGTGCCAAGTTTCATGCTAATCGATGCGGTTTGCTGATTTTGGGACGTCAACACCTCGAATGCAAAGTTTCTTAAGGAAGTAGTTTGCCTAGACTGAAATCCGACTCTAACTGCCAAACTGGGAACTCGAGTCAAGTCCCGTCTTCTCCCACAACTCTCTCGTGCCTAGGTGGTATTGTTTGCTAAGTTTCAGGCTAATACGACGCTATTTGGTGATTTTGGGGCGTCAGTACCTCGAATTCTAAGTTTCTTAAGGAACTAGTTTGCCTAGACCGAAATCCGGCTCTAACTCCCAAACCGGGAACCCAAATCAAGTTCCGTCTTCTCCCATAAGTCTTTCGTGCCTAGGTGGTGGTGTGTACCAAATTTCATGTAATCTGACGCCGTTTGGTGATTTTGCGGCGTCAACACCTCAAATTCCAAGTTTCTTAAGGAACAAGTTTGCCTGGACCAAAATTCAGCTCTAACAACCAATCTGGGAACCCTAGTCATGTCCCGTCTTCTTCCACAAGTCTCTCATGGCTAGGCGGTCTTGTTTGCCAAGTTTCGGGCTAATACAAAGTTGTTTGGTGATTTTGGGGCGTTAACACCTCGAATTCTAAGTTTCTTAATGAACTAGTTTGCCTAGACCAAAATCTGGCTCTAACTCCCAAACCGGGAACCCAAGTCGAGTCTCATCTTCTCCCACAAGTCTCTCGTGCCTAGGCGGTCATGTGTGCCAAGTTTCGTCTTAATCTGACGCTGTTTGGTGATTTTGGGGCGTCAACACCTCGAATTCTAAGTTACTTAAGGAACTAGTTCGCCTAGGCTGAAATCCAGCTCTAACTCCCAAACTGGGAACCCGAGTCGAGTCCTATCTTTTGCCACAAGTCTCTCGTGCCTAGGCAGTCGTGTGTGCCAAGTTTTGTGCTAATCTGACGCCGTTTGGTGATTTTGGGGCTTCAATACTTCGAATTCTAAGTTTCTTAAGGAACTAGTTTGCCTAGACTGAAATTCAGCTCTAACTCCCAAACCGGGAATGCCAGTCGAGTCCCGTGTTCTCCTACAAGTCTCTCGTGTGAAGGCGGTCGTGTGTGTCAAGTTTCGTGCTAATCTGACACCGGTCGATGATTTTGGAGCGTCAACACCTCAAATTTTAAGTTTTTTAAGGAACTAGTTTGCCTAGACCAAAATTCGGCTCTAACTCCCAAATCGGGAACCCGATTTGAGTCCCATCTTCGCCTACTAGTTTGTCATCCCAAGGCTATCATGTGTGCCAAGTTTCATGCTAATCCGGCGTCGTTTGGTCATTTTGGGGTGTCAACATCTCGAATTCTAAGTTATAAAGGAATTCATTTGCCTAGACTGAAATCCAGCTCTAACTCCCAAATCAGAAACCCGAGTCGAGTTCTGTCTTCTCCCACATGTCTCTCGTGCCTAGGTGATCGTGTGTGCCAAGTTTCGTGCTAATCCGACTTCGTTTGGTGATTTTGGGATGTCAACACCTCGAATTCTAAGTTTCTTGAGGAACTAGTTTGCCTAGATCGAAATCTAGCTCTAACTCCCCAACTGGGAACCCGAGTCGAGTCCCATCTTCTCCCACAAGTCTCTCGTGATAAGGCAATCGTGTGTGCCAAGTTTCATGCTAATCCGACTCCGTTTGGTGATTTTAGGGCGTCAACACCTCGAATTCTAAGTTTTTTAGGAATTAGTTTCCCTAGATCAAAATCTAGCTCTAACACCCAAACCGGGAACCCAAGTTGAGTCTCATCATCTTTCACAAGTCTCTTGCCTAGGTGGTCGTGTGTGCTAGGTTTCGTGCTAATCCGACGTCGTTTGGTGATTTTGGGGGTGTCAACACTCGAATTCTATGTTTCTTAAGAAACTAGTTAGCCTAGAATGAAATTTGGCTCTAACTCCCAAACCCGGAACCCGAGTCCAGTCCCGTCTTCTCCCACAAGTCTCTCATGCCTAGACGGTCGTGTGTGCCAGGTTTTGTTCTAATTCGACACCGTTTAGTGATTTTGGGGTGTCAACACCTCAAATTCTATGTTTCTTAAGGAACTAGTTTGCCTGGACCAAAATTCGGCTCTAACTCCCAGATCGGGAGCCCAAGTCGAGTCCAATCTTCTCCCATAAGTTTTTTATGCCTAGGCGGTCGTGTGTGCCAAGTTTCATGCTAATCCAACTCCGTTTGGTGATTTTGGGGCATCAACATCTCGAATTCTAAGTTTTTTCAAGAACCAGTATGCCTAGACCGAATATTCCGCTCTAACTCCCAAACCAGAAACCCGAGTCGAGTCCCGTCTTCTCCCACAAGTCTCTCGTGCCTAGGTGGTCGTGTATGCCAAGTTTCGTGCTAATCCGATGCCGTTTGGTGATTTTGGGACTTCAACACCTTGAATTCTAAGTTTCTTAAGGAACTAGTTTGCCTAGATCGAAATCTGCCTCTAACTCCAAAATTGGGAACCCTAGTCGAGTCCTGTCTTCTCCCACAAGTATCTCGTGCCTAGGCGGTCGTGTGTGCCATGTTTCGTGCTAATCCAATGTTGTTTGGTGATTTTAGGGTGTCAACACCTCGAGTTCTATGTTTCTTAAGGAACTAGTTTGCCTAGACCGAAATCCGGCTCTAACTCCCAAACCGGGAACCCAAGTTGAGTTCCATTTTCTCCCACAAGTCTTTTGTGCCTAGGTGGTCGCGTGTGCCAACTTCGTGTTAATCCGACGCCGTTTGGTGATTTTAGGCCGTCAACACCTTAAATTTTAAATTTCTTAAGGAACTAGTTTGCCTAGAACGAAATCTGGCTCTAACTCCCAAACCTGGAACTTGAGTCGAGTTTCGTCTTCTCCCATAATTCTCTCTTGCCTAGGCGGTTGTGTGTGCCAAGTTTTGGGCTAATCTGACGCCATTTGGTGATTTTGGGGTGTGAACACCTTGAATTCTATGTTTCTTAAGGAATTAGTTTGCCTATATCAAAATCCGGCTCTAACTCCCAAACCGGGAACCCGATTCGTGTCGCGTCTTCTCTCACTAGTCTCTCGTTCCTAAGCGGTCGTGTGTGCTATGGACCAGGCTGCAATGATGCGCCAGTCCGAGTGGGGAACTTAACAATGGAAAATCCTTTGTCTTTCTTTCTAATTATGTAGTTAGTCTCTATATTTTTGGGTTGTGTACAGTTAATGTATGGTTATTCTGAACTTAGAATGCAAAATACATTTTATACCTGATCTTCTGGTTACGGTGTATATGGAGTTTCATCTCCTGCAGATTCCCTAAATATCCGGTGGCCCCTCGATGCATCAAGAACCTATGAAAGTCCATACATAATGTGTTAATCATATTCAAATTTTATTATATATATGTTGTGTGAAAATTAAACTATCAAACAATTTAATTTATATTGAACCTGTTTGTTGAGATCTACACTCGCCCCCTGTGACACAAAAGCTATCATCTCAGCTCTCATCTATTGTAAATATGTAGAGAACTCTGCTCGCATTTCCTCCCTTAGCTCCTCCCTCAACTCATCCCTTAGCTCCGCACGAACCTGCTGGGTGATCTGAACAATAGTCGATGGCTGGGGTGTTAACTGTGATGGCCCAACACCATCTTTATACACCGTGCTCCGAGGCATAGTTCTCCCGTAAGTGCGACAATATCCATGTCCGTCATGACCTAACAACTCATGGAAAATGGCGGTCCTAGCCTCTAAAGTCCGGCAATCCCCAGGTAGCATGGAGAGTTGACAATTAAACTCATCCTATATTGAATAAGACATACAAGTATATGTCAAATGAAGATGGTTGACACACAAAAATAAAAAATAAAATTTAAATGCAATGTTAGGTGTTTGGAAACTACCAAGGTCTAGATAACCTCAGGGTCATCTACTCTATGTGTCATAAGCCAAACATTCATCTTATCAGTAGACTTCCCCTTACTGATCATCTAGATTTTTTTAGAAATATGAAAATTAGAATCTAAATAATTTGCAAATATTTATTTATATACAAAAATAAAAACAATAAAATATAAACCTCATGTCAGATTTGAGCAAAAGTAGTACGCCTTGTGGTATGAGGTATGCCATGAGCTCATCGATTTTTAGCTCTCCTAGTTGCAATTTTCTGTAACAGGTTCAACAAATGTAATTATATAAATATGATTTGTATGTTTACATATCATACATATAACTTATTTATATACCTCACCATCAGAAGTACACCAATACTCCACAAGTTCTTCCCATTGGCCTGGCACAATGTGCAAAGAAACATCATCCTTCAGATTAGGATCAGAACTTCTAGGCTTGAAATACTTGGTCTTAATCTTATTCTTGTGATCCTTCCATATGTTGTTGCAGGTTTTCATGCAGTTTATCTTATACTCCTCTGGACATACATTCAAATTGTCCTACAAAACACAATTTAAAAGTTTAACTAATAATAACACAATTTTGGAATAATGAAACCAATGGACAAAAATTTACTTTTACCTTTACATCATTCCAGATAGCATTAAGAATATCGTCAAGCGTAGTGGTCCAGTCAAGAAAAGTAAAAGGAACAATGTTACCATTGCGCACAATAATGCCAAGTTGAGTAGTCAACTTAGACACATTATCCCCTATTGGGCAGTAATTTTCGTCAAATTGTATGTTTAACTTTGTACCAGAACCCCACTCCCTAATGCCCTTGGCACATCCTCTACTACGCCTAATCAAGGTTGATGAAGAACTAACATGACTTGCGAGATACAATAAGAATAAACAATATACAATGATAATAAAGAAATGCAAATTTAAATAATGTTAATATAAATCGAATTCTTATACCTGAGGTGGGCTGTAAAAAAGTCGAAGGGTCTAGAAGATACAATGAGAATAAACAAGTTATATATAATGATAATAAATAAATATATATTTAAATAATTTTCATACAAATCAAAGCAAATTTATATACCTGCGGTTGGCTGTGAAGATGAGGACTCTAGTCGGGATGATAGCTGTTGTGGTGCCACTGATGGTGGGCGATGCAATGGCACTAATGGCCCCTCTGATGGTGGTCGCGGTGATGCCTCCTCTAATGGTGGTGCCACTAATAGTGGTCACTACGATGGCTGGTCAGATGGTGGTGGCACTAATGGCCCCTTTGATGGTGGTAGATGTGATGCCTCCTATGATGATGGTGCCACTAATGTCCTCTTACGTACCACATCGGACATCATGCGTAGGGGGATGATCAGGCTTCCTCTTCTTTGCTATAATAATTTGTAAGCAATATGACATTAATTGACATTAGAAACATAGAGAATGGTTTTGAATCAACTATAATATGACATTAATTGAACTAATACAATTACAAAGACAAAGTAAATTAAGAAACTGATGATTAACTACAACCTTGGCCTTAATTCAATTACTGTTGTTTATCAAATATCAGCCTATTTCAACATTAAGTGTTTCTCCTTCTGTGGTTTCCCTCACCCAAACAACTTCTTCATCACAGAGCAGTATGTTTTCTTCCAATTGTTGCCTCACATATGGCTCGATTTTTGGATCAGTCGAATTCATATCAAATAAACCTCTTTGAGACATCTTCACCACCACTTGCCAGTCTAGTTCTAATGGCTCTGTAACATATGAAACTTGTTCTGCTTGGGATGCCAAAATGAAAGGTTCATTGGTAATTCGATCATCTCGGTACAACAAATGATTGAAGTTGACCAACGTGAAATTAAAAGCATCTTCTTTCTTCTTGTGAATGTTGTCAATCCAATCACACTTAAACAACACATGCTTTTTCTCATTGGAAAATCGAATCTCAACAATATCTGTCAATTGTCCATAACAGTACACAGACCCCACATGAGGATTCTTGTCTTTCCGACTAGCGTAACTTATGGTATCTAGCTTCAAAGCTGCACCACAATTTTGTGTGGCTCGACGGTCATTCATGGCCTTTACTCTATAGTGAAACCCATTCATTATATACCCGTTGAGCCTTTTTTCCAGGTTATGAGGACCATTTGCCAATACAATAATATCTTCAGAAAATGTGACATCACTAGTCCTTTGCAAAGTTTGGACCTATTTAAAACAAAAATTTAAAATTTAAAATGTAGTTCGACTTAGGTAACTAGAATCTGTAAATTTAAATACATACATGTTCCTTGAACCAAATGTGAAAAGTTTCAAAATGTTCACGCCGAAGCTGATGATCGTCGACACGAGGCATTTTGACCTTAAGTACTTCAATGTGTTTGTTGTGTAGATTGAAAATTTATCAATGAGCAAAATTTTTTGTTCAAAATTCAATAGAACATAATAATATACTGATTGAGTGACATAACCTACTTTATGAATGTTGAAGCGCGCTTGTATTTAATAAGATATACCAATGAGCTTGTACCTAAGAAGTATTATTAAGATAAAAGCTTGTGTTTTCACCAACAACATGACCCAGATTATCATCACCACTGTAGTTCCTCATGGGTTGACTAGATTTGGTTTCCACATCATTGAGATATTATGCACAAAAATTCATGCATTCTTCTATAAGATATCCTTTAGCAATTGAACCTTCTAGATGAGCTCTATTACGCACATATTGCTTCAAAGTAAGAAAATACCTCTTAAATGGATACATCCATCGAAACTGAATCGCTCCAGCCAATAATGCTTCGTTAGCTAGATGTACAGACAAGTGCTCCGTTATATCCCAAAAAGTCAAATGAAATATTTTCTCTAGATGTCAAAGTGTTACGGCGATACGATCTTGAATATATTGCAAATCCGTCACACGATTCACTTTGGAACACAATTGTCTAAAGAAATTGCTCAATTCAATCAAGGGTTCAATTACATTCTTCGGTAACGATCTTCGAATAGCCAATGGAATAAGTTGTTGCATCAGAATATGACTATCGTGGCTCTTAAGACCCCCAATACTTCTATCCTGTGAGCGCACATGATGCTATATATTGGATGAATACCCGTCGAGAACTCTAACTTCCTTCAACACTTTCAAGAACAAATCTTTCTCATCCTTGGTCATCGTGAATTGTACTGGTGGTAAATAAGCTTTATTTGACCCTTTTAACTACAAATGTAGGGGTTTTCTAATATTCATTTCTTGTAAATCACGCCGAGCATTAACACCATCCTTGATCCTGCAACCCCTAATATTGTCCATAACACATTGTCACAAACATTCTTCTCTAATGCATCACATCGAGGTTGTGTTTTATTAGATTGTGGTCCCAATATGGCAGTTCATGAAAGATACTCTTTTTCTTTTAGCTATGGATGCGATGTCTAGCTTTCTCCTTCTCTACTTGTCTCCTATGCCCCTCCTTAAGGTCATCCCTCTTGTATTGGATTAAAATACCCTCATATTCTAATTGTAGCAGCATCTCAATTCCAAACAATAATTTTGGTTTGAGTCTGAATTCCCGACTACCATCAAATGATACTTTATCCTTTCGCAATTTATAGCCACTAGGTAAAAATCTGCAATGACCCAAGTATGATTGTTTCCTACTATGTTTCAACCAACACGATGTAGTTTTCTTATTGCAACAAGGACAAGCATATTCGCCTTTAGTGCTCAATCCTGACAAGTTTGCATATGCAAGAAAATCACTAATTGTCCATAGTAAAGCTGTAAGCATTTGGAACATTTGATTTGTTGATGCATCAAATGTGGAGACACCGTTATTCCATAGTTCTTTCAACTCCTCAATTAACGGTTGCATATACACATCAATCTTGTCACCAGGTCCTTTCGGGCCATTAATAAGCACAAATAAAATTAGAAATGGTTGCTTCATGCACATCCATGGTGGCAAAACCATCAGATGCTAAGCCAAGCCTTACACTTCGACAATCATTGCTAAAGTCAATATTCTGACGATCAAAATCTTTCCATGCAAAGGAGTCAGCAAAATGCTTGAAGACACCGTCATCAGTTCGTTCCTCTACATGCCATCTCATTAACTTGCCGTCTTGGATGACATAAACAACCTCTGCAACCTTGGCTTTAAAGGAAAATACCTCATTTGTTTTGCAACTATTTGTTTGCCACTTTATTAGGACCATTTGAACCACTATCACCATTTGATTTCCATCTAGAACTATTGCATATGACACATTTATTAAGATTGGCATCCTCGTTTTGAAACAACATGCAACTGTTGGGACATGCATCCCACGTCTCATATGTGAAGCCCAAACCTGTTATGACCTTTTGACCTTTATAATATGAGTTCGGGAGTTTCACACCCAACGAGAACGCCTCATTCAATAACTTAAGCAACATGTCAATAGACTTGTCTGTCCACTGATTAAGCACCTTCAAATGTAGAAATCGAACAATGAATGACAAAGATGTGAACTTTTGACAACCCGGATACAATTCACTTTGTGCATCTTGGAGAAGTTTGAAATACTTCGCAGTCTCTACATTTGGACCGAGCTGGGGCTCAGATGCATGGGGATTAGGCGCCTGTGGTTCATTACCCTCAACACTTGTACTGATATGTGGATTTCCCATAGCCCCTTGTATCATTCCAACAATATCATCCCCAATGTCTAAATTAACCAATGTTTCATTCTCTCGATTACCATGTAGAGATACGTAAGATTCCCCATAATTAATCCAATGTTTGTACTTTTTAAAAAAACCATTCAAAATCAGATGCTCCCGCACACCCTCTCGTACAAGATGGTATCGATTCTCACATTTCCTACAGGGACAACTAATCATCGAACCTTCAGCCCTATTGGTGTAGGCAAACACAAGGAATTGATCAATCCCATTAATGTATTCCCTCGACATCCTATTTGGCAAGTCAACCCAACTCTTATCCATCCTATGTACTTCCCTCAAATATCTCTTCTGCACACATCCACAAAAATTAAACATCAAAATAACTCTAAATATAATACCTACATATTCATTCATCATGATACCTATCTGTCCAATTTCTCTCAAATAGGTAAGTGGTCTTATCCCATTTAGTTATTTAGTGATTTGGTGGGAGAACCAATAACCTGATAACAGATTGAAGCAATCATATCCAAAGAAAATGTACTTGACTTTGAAGTTTACATTGAGAACATAAAATAAATTAAATACTTATATAACAACACGTGGGACATAAAAATGCTGCAAAACGCCAAGTATTCCATCACTAATTCAACATGTCTAGAACATCAAGAGGTGCACAAAACATCGTAGGCTTTAAGAGCTAGGAAAAAAAACAATGCAGACAAAAATAATTGCACCTTCATATCGTAAAACAAGTAGTACACTTCCATTCTATAGCAATGAATTTAGCTATCCAAAGTAATCCATTTTCTCAACTATTTTCTTAAAGGATTCCTTAGGAGGAAAAAAAATAAAATACAATGAACCAAAATATAGGGAGAATGAAGTTTGGTGGGACAAAATGTAAAAAATTCTGGCATAATACTCTTACAAATTTGTTTTTACATGATTAATTTGAAGAAAAAAAAAAAAATCATCTTAAAACATTAGTCTCACATAAGTTTTTCAAATCAAAATCATTCAAATTGAGCAAAACCACAACAAAAAACAAAAACAGATCTCAGCACAGAGAAGAATGTGTCCAGTTATAAAATTAGTGCAAACTCTATCAAAACAAAATCCTTAAAAAAAAAAAAATAAATAAAATAATTCTTCCCCTTTGCCGGTGAAAAAAAAAAGAAATAGAAGCAAAGAAAACCAAACAAAGCCTATTAAAAGTATGGATATTCCATTTCAAACTTAGAAGGAACAAGAAAAACTTTTCAAAAATGGGTATGACAGGCAACTAGTTCTGCTTTCATATTGTGAAATGAAGTGAAATTGGGTCAATGGTCATTATTCTGAGAACCCAACAACCAAAAGTCTTTCTTCTTCTTCTTTCTTGTTCAGTTTTCTTTGAAATTGGCATGTGAAACCATCTCTTTTTTGTGGAAAAAATTACAAGCTAAAAAACAGCAATGGAGTCAAACCATTCCTCACTTTCACCACCATTACACAAGAATTCACCACCAAAGCAATTGTCTAATTTTTTCTTCCTTTTCTTTTCCTCCATTTAGAAGTTTCAAAGCAATGGTTTTGAATAAACAAATTAAAGGTTTTAAAATCCAAATGAGTGTTGTATGAAACAACAGGTTTTTGTAATCTTCAAATTATATCTTTGACATATTAATATACTGAATAGGGTACTATTTGCACAGTTTTGGTCAGTTTAAGGACGAACACAGAAAAACCTACGGAATGGAAGAACATGCCCACCGCCTATCCAAGCTCTATACCAAGTTTGAGGTGCTGAATTTAGACTCCCTTCTGTAACTAATGTTGATCATCATCATTGATAATGTTAAATGGAAGAAAATTTATTTAATTGAAAAAAATGCTCACCAAAAAGCAAATTGCTCAATCTGCCAAAGTCATAACCTAAGGTTAAACCAGCCAGGCAAAGATTAAACCAGCAAGATGCTATGTAAAAAAGTAATGGACATCAACTTGTTAAATGGTATGGCAGACATGTTAGATGTTCAGAGAGTAATATACACATTGTAGAGAAGATTAAAATATAAAAATAAAAATGAAGAAAAAGAAAGAAAAGAAAAGAGAGAAGCATACCATAAATGAAGTTGTCTTTATTTAAACTTACTCAAAATATGACCAATTTAGCAATCCCTTGGTGCCTGAAGTTGGTACTACCTGACAATAGAAGAAGCTAGTTAAGTTTAATGCATATGCAACCACTTTGCCTAAAAGCAACAACACATCTGTTGCATTGCTGGAAAAAAGAATTAGGTGACATTCATGTCAATGATATGTGTTATATAGTACCAAAATTGAACATAAGAAAGGAGAAGCCCATGTACTTTTTTAGAGTATTTGTTCAGGTTTAAGTGAAGGAACTTCAAGTGATTCTCCTCCGTTAAATCTTTATTAATGAAAGCAATAGCCTTGGCAAACTCAGCACTCAAAATATATTCTCTGGGCTTCTTCTCACGAGTCTTTTAAACATAAACCAGTACAAAAGACAAAGTAAAAGAAGGTTGAAGACTCAAATCAGATTCTGATGAACATAAACATATTGATCATCATTAAAATACTACGTCGTTCATCAGTTAATGCACAAAAGCCTACCTTTATCAAATTTAATATAATAATTGGATTTTCATATCGCTTGACAAGATTCTCAAAGTGAAGTCTAGTGGCTTGATAATTATGGTCCTCCTTTGATACTGGAAACGTAAAGATCAGTGAGCAAAACATGATGGAACATTACCATCTTCAGAAAAAGAAAAAAAAAAAAAAAGTAAGTGGCCAAGCCATACATATGATGTCTGGTTTAATATTCAATCTTGAAGTTTCTTGTGACCAAAAAACGAGTGACTTTGCACAATGATTTTGGGCCAAGAATGCTTATGTGTCACCTCACCATTGGACTAAATCTGTTTGGGTAGTCGGAGTCCACTAAATCCTTTTCAAATTTTAAATTTGAAGAAAATTTGTCCAAAAAATTTATTCAAAATGAATAAATTTTATAAACATTAAAAATAAAATCATAAATTTTATCATGTGTTCGTAAAAAAAAATTTAGGCTATTTTTCATAAGTAATTTTCCCAAATAATCTGAAGTGAAAATCACCCATGAATTCGTCCTGTGTCGCCATTTTTAAACTATTTACAAGATGAATATAAACTATTTACAAGATCATTCAAAGAGAAATTTGAAGAAATCCACACAGAGAGAGAGAGAGAGAGAGGGGAGGCATACAGTCGTCGTCACTCGCTAAATGAGTGAGAGAGGCGCGATTGAGACTGACTGCTCCTCGCTGTTGTCGCTCGCTGCTAGCCGTTGTTCGCTGCTAGCCATCACTCGTTGCTGCTCGTCGTCATCGTTCACTGTCGTCACTTGCTGCTAGCCGTCGTCATCCACTGTCGTCACTTGCTGCTAGCTGTCATCATCGTTCATTGTCATCGAATTTTGGCTCGAGGGTTTTGGGGATTTTGCTTCAAAATGGTTTTGGGGATTTTGGTTTAGAAAGGTTAGGAATTTGGGGGAAAACTTGACCATGAATGGGCTAAAAGGAGCGGGAGAGAAAAAATTTCATTAACATTTACGACGTCATTTTAACAAGAGTTTGTTTGCGATGGACTTTTGCCGTCACAACTTGTCCACTATTTGCGACAGTAAATGTTTCCCATCTCAATTTTTTTTTTTGGGCCATGGTACACCAAGTGTCGTAAATGTTTCTGTATTTTTTCTTGTATATTCATTAGCGACAGGGTCACCACCATCACAAAAAGCCATTTTTGGCAATGGTTTGAAAAAGTCATCACAAAAGACCATTTTTGGCGACGGTACCTATACTATCGCAAAAAGTTCCGTGTTATTTGGGCCATTTTCTTGTAATGTTTCACAAAGTAGTTTCAATTAATCATTATTATTTTATTGATTGAAGTTAAATTATTGCATAATGTTTTGTAAGAGTCATGGTGATTAGGTTGATCTGGTCTAATATAATAACCCTGTCCTGTACCATGTTAATTAATCATGATTATGTTTGTAATTATGTGCTTAACTTGAATTTGGGTGTTAATTGCATGATTATATGTGATTTTGGCTTTGTATCTATTCACCGTAGGAAGCTGTTAGAATCTGTACTTTGAACTGAAAATTGAAGGCTTTATCAGCCATAGAAACCGAAATTGACTACGCCATTGTGATTGACGTAATTTTTAGAGCCTACGGTGAAATTTGATTAGAAACTGATTTGGATCAAAATAATTAGATTAAACTGATTGAATTGGGTACAATTAATTAGCCTTAACCAAGTTTAATTAGATAAAGCCTATAAATAGGCCCCATATACACTTAACTCACCATTTTTGCGCTCAAAATCTGAAATAAGCACTCTAGAGAGAGAGTGAGCCGATGGTAGAGAGAGAGAGAAGCCATCCTTGAAGATTTTACAAGAGAGCTCAAGTTTTGGGAGGCTAGGCTCTAGAACTAGTTAAAATTGTGAAGATTGAAGCTCTTAGGTGAGTAATTGAGCATAAACTTATGAGTTTAAGTTTGTAGTTTTGTGAATCCAAAGTTAGATGGCAATTGAGACCATAATTTGAGATGTAATTGATGAATATGGAGCTTGTATGTACATGCATGTGTATAATTACCATGAATTGCCATATAGTTGCATATTTGAAGGTAAAGCATGTTAATCATGGTGAAATTGAGATCAATGTGTGCATGCATGTAGCAATTTGTTATGAGTCCCTCATGTTTGTATATAAGACATGTTGATTGAGTTGAATTGGAAGTCATTTAAGACATGCATCCATGAAAATGAGACTATGGACTCAACTACATGTTTTGGAGATGAATTTGGCAAGAATTGTATGATTATGAAATTGATCCATGGGAATTGAACTTCAAAATGTTGTAATTTAGCATTTGCATCCTGTTAGAAGGTTTGCATGTGAAGTATGAGTCATGATATGCAAGTTACATAAGTTTGAATGCAAGTTTGAGCTTCAAGCAGCTTGCTGGGATTTCCAGAATTCGACACGTCCGCTCGAGCGGGGTAATGGCCGCTCGAGCGTGAAATGGTAGCTCCCAATAGTTTTGCAGACATTGTCGTCCGCTCGAGCGGGTAGAATCATGCTCGAGCGTCCAAGGCATATGTTTGACACTCAGATCGAGCGTCTGAATTAGCGCTCGAGCGTGAATATGAGGTAATCAGCACTTTTGCAGACCATGGGGGTCTGCTCGAGCGGCGGAACCCACGCTCGAGCGGGGACCCCTGTTTCAGAAATTTTGTAAAGGTGTTATGTGTTCTGTTTTCCGTTCTCTTTCACTTCCAAACACTCTTAGGCATACATTAAGCACTGTGAATGAGTAATAAGGATAATAAAGAAGCCTAAGAGAGATACATGAATTAAGAACGGATTGAATCATTTGTGGCCCATATATGTGTTATGTATTATGTATGGTCAAGCGCAAGGACAAATCCATTGGCAGAGCACTGTGAATAATATCTTAGTAAATATATTTTCAAGTATGTTACTTTCCAAATACTACTTCTGTATAAGCTCCATGGATTTGTTGATTTGAAATGTGAATGAGTATTCTATATGCCTAATTTGTATAAGGTCGTTTGATACGTTTGATATATCTGAATTGGGCCTAAGGCCGTTTGCCGTTTGCCATTTTCTGTTTGCCGTTGATATGTTTGATATATCTAAATTGGGCCTAAGGCCGTTGGACATGAATGATTGGGCCAAAGACTGTTGGACATGAATGATTGGGCCAAAGGCCGTTGGACATGAATTATTGGGCCAAAGGCCATCAGACATGAATGATTGGGCCAAAGGCCGTCGGACATGAATGATGGGGCCAAAGGCCGTCGAATATGAACGATTGGGCCAAAGGCCGCTTGAATATGTCATTTGATATGTTGGAATACCGTGATGGGCCAAAGGCCGTTTAAATGAAAGGGATCACGATCATGAATATGAAATACGCATGGATATGAATATAAAGAGAATGGGCCCAAGGTCGTTTGATACGCCTGATATGCTTGAATTGGGCCCGAGGCCATTTGATGTGTTCGAATTGGACCAAAGGTCGTTTTGAATAGAGAGTTGGTTGGACCAAAGGTCGTTTCGTATAGATGGACCCGAGGTCGTATTGTTTTGTATAAGAATTGGACCTGAGGTTGTTTTGCATATGGACATGATGTGTTGGACCTAAGCTCGTTTTGCTTTGTTGAGATTTGTAAATTTGGTGTGAATGAGAATAGTGGTTCAAATATGTACATTATAAGTATGATTCATTTATGAACGAATCTCATTCATTAACCTCTTTATTTTGATATTATTCACTGGGCGTCAGCTCACTCTCATTTATACGTATGTAGGTGAGCAAAGGGACGTTCAAACCCCAGCCTTAGTGGAATTTAAGAAAGGAACCTGAGTTTTGTGAAGTCAGCCCAGGTGCCTCACGCAAGAGGCTTTGTTTATGATCTTTGTATTTCTTCTGCTATTTCTATTGGTCATGATAGACCGTTTATGTGTATAAGCTTTTGGTTTAGCTGACTATGTGTTTGAATGATCTTGGGTATACAAGATATTAACTACTGATATGTGGTGTGAGTTATTATTAAGCATATGTGAAATGTTTTGATATGCCATGTAAGCATAGCTCATTGGACAAAATTTTTAGGTTTGCTTCCGCATCTGGCCCCATATTATTAATTCTTAATTGATATCAGGTTTGAGGCCGTAGGTAATCTCATGATTACTGGCCGGTTATGACCTTAATCTATAGGGGCGGGTTCGAGTCATGACAGAGTGGTATCAAAGCACGAGTTAATAACTCACACACTTGTCCAATTGAGCCATAATGTGTCTAGAAAAGACTTAAGATGCATCCATTTGATAAGTACATGATGTAAGCATTGAGAACATGTGATTATATGAGATATGAATTGTTGCACTAATGTGTACAACGAGTTTTGTTTTGTTATAATACACGTACATGAACATGTGAATCATGAAAAGTTGCTTACGTGCATTCGATTATGCAAATGGGTGTCTATGTGGAATATGAATATGGTCAAATGTGTAATTATCTAGTAAGTGTTCTACACGCGATATCTAATAAGTATGAAATCGTCTGTTTTGCATGTGATTAATTGTGTCTTGACGATCCGTAAAATGAGAATATAACGACGTGCCTATGTGTGAATGCACCTATGTGTATCTGTGTTTATTTCTGTATTGGGCATTCCTTATTTGGCATGGCTTAATAAGAGTTTGTGTAGATCATGGATAAAGTAAGGGCATACGAGTTGGCAGACTCTTCTACAGCTCGACTTGATAGACTGGAAAGAATAGCACAAGAAATGGCAGAGATCTTAAGACAACAACATCAGTTGTCGCTACGACAAGAACCTTTGCCACCACCAGTGCAAGAGCACTAAGTGAATGAGTTGGAAGTCACAAAATACGTTGAGGTGCTAGACCGAACACTGATGATTGAAGCTAACATGAACCAATCTTCTGAATGGAAAAACAAGAGACAAGGCTTTTTCTCAAACAAGAGGTTATTTAAAAAGCAAAATACGGGATCATCGCGCACTTCAAACTTTACAAGGAATACAGCACCGACATGTAATGAATGTGGTAAGAAACACCGAGGAGTTTGTTACTGAATTTCTGGGGCTTGTTATAGGTGTGGTGGAATGGACCATATGGTAAGGAACTGTCCCCGAACTAAACAAAATGTGAATAAACCTTCTGCCTCAGCTAGATTCGTACCAATGGTAGGAATTGCTAATCAAGATAGAGAATTACACTCATCCCAGAAAGCGCTCAAAATACTGCGACCGTTATCCTAGGTATCTATACTATTTATAAACGAATGCTTATGTGTTGATTGATTCTGAATTAGTACATGTGTACATCTTTGCTTGGGATATTATTTGATTCAGATCGGCATATTCTTTCATATCTACTGCATGTGTATCTAGATTGGTTAGACCCATAAGATCGAGACCACATTCATTGAATGTATATGCTCCATTTGGGAAATTTGCGAAATACGTATTGGGATATCGATTAACTCTGCACATGCACATATACATATAAACCTATGCTCAGGGTGATTTGTTATATCATTGCCTTCAACGACTAAACCACTGGAATTATGACTCTGTGATTATGTGACTGAGTTGAGCTCCCCAATAATGAACTCTATAAATTGTGAGATCATGTATTTTGATTGATTGAAAATTGACTGGACTATGTGACTATACTAGGCTTGACTCGTAAGCCTATGCTTTTGTGACGGATTTGGAACTTTTGCGTAACAAATCCCATATTATGTGCGACTGAGGAACTTTGTTAATGTGTTATTATGCCCCATGTACTTGCATATAAGACTTATTTGGGAACTGCTGTATTGATTATGATACATACCTCTTGTTATGAACAACTACATGCATATGCAACTACACCTGAACTTATGTGGACAATGCCATATTGTACATGACCTGAAATACTTTGAGATGAACAGTTGTGATGAATGACTCTGATATGACCTTGAGAGCTGATGAACTTAGGACAGTTGTGAAACTATCGACTATGTACCTAAGTAATGAAATATGCCTCACGGAACCAAATGTACCTTATTTGAGAAAACTTTTATCTGATTCGATCTGATAGAACTTATGTTTGATTTGGCCTGACAAAACCCTCATTCGATATAAATTGATGTGACCTTTGTTTGATTTAATTTGACAAGACCTTTGCTCGGATTGATTTGATAAGACCCACTATCTAATTTGATTTTTGTTAAGGGGGATTAAGAATTGCTGATAAATAAATAGCCAGATTATTCTTGGCAGGAAAACTGATAGACCTAAAACTTGAATCCGTTTGGAATACTTGACTTATTTGAAAGACCTTATGTGGGCTATCAAAAGATTGATCTAACCATGAACACCATTGAGAACCAACCTTCAACTATTGGGGACATATGTGTTATAAATGAACTGAATTGTGCAAAATCCGGTGATTGGATGTTTAAGGAACGACTGCTTCTGTATTACTGAATTCTTATCTATTTGACGTTATGAGAATCGATAACGGCAAATCGATTTGATTATGAACAGTATTGAATATTTATCTTTGACTGGTCGAAATATGTTTTGTTTTATATGGGGGAATAGTTGCTTCAGTGTTATCGAATGTTGGGAATTTATGTTACGGTAATTGTTAACCGCGAATTGTGAACACTATTGGGATTAGAAAAACCTTGATTATCCGAAAGTGTGTGAATTCAGTACTCCTTGTAAATAACTGCTCAGTGCCATTGTATTCTGTAATTGGGGTTTTGAGGATGTGTAAATTGTGTTTAACAAGTGATTAACTACTTTGATATTATCTTTGACGTCATGGGGATTAATATATGAATTGCCTTATGCTTTTGACTACTATTAGATAATGTGGAAAGACTCGATGAAACGGGGAATTGAATATTGAACTGAATTGTAAACTGTTGAATGAATTGAGAACACGTGTATTATGTTAGAAATTGACCACTTCGATATTATTGTACTTTACAATTGATACTATGAGGTATATGAGTTATGTACATTGTGTGGTTGCTTGCTTTGCTGTTACCTTTGTTGACTCGGGAATTAGTATCTAGATCCACTTTATATTCCTGAAGACTTTTGGTTGACCTTGGATAATTGTGACGAGTCACTAAACCAAATACCAAATTGAACTTCTGTGACGAGGAAATTGTTGAATTTGTGTCTAAATATTTTCGGTGTCAACAAGTCAAAGTTTAACATCAGATATAGGCGGAGCTACTTTAATCTCTCTCTATTTCGGGATGAAAACAAGAATCCTAAAATGTGTCTGAACTCTGACAAGCCTTCAAGAGGCAATGGGAACTGAATTGTGATTCAGCGCTGCTTCCCATCCTCAAATTTATGTATAATCAGAAAGAACCTTTTTTAGATTTTGGATGAGATGCTCCAAATGTATGCATTAGATTTTCAGGGAAGTTGGAAAAATCTGTCCATCATTGGTAGACTCTGCTTGCAACAATAGCTTACACTTTAGTTTCGGTGTGACACCATGCAAAGCCCTGTATGGCGAAAAAGGTAATCCTCTGACTGGTTGAGGACAGAGTGTCGCTTGATTTAGAGACTGAGCAAATGACTATCAAAAGGATTGGAACCGTTGAATAAAAGTATTCCGAATTGTTTTTGACTAAAGGTAAAATAAGTTTGGAGGACAAAACTTCCAAAAAGGGGGAAGATTACAATAACCCTATCCTGTACCATGTTAATTAATCATGATTATGTTTGTAATTATGTGCTTAACTTGAATTTGGGTGTTAATTGCATGATTATATGTGATTTTGGCTTTGTATCTGTTCACTGTACGAAAATCTGTTAAAATCTGTGCTTTGAACTGAAAATTGAAGGCTTTATCGGCCACAGAAATCGAAATTGACCACATCATTGTGATTGTGTGAAGCCCCCGAAATATGCATTTACTTTTAAGACCCTAATGATGAATTATTTTCTTAAAGCCCTCACATTTTTTCACAAATTGACCTCAAACAAGTACCATCATATATTTATATATATATATATACACTTGTACCCTAAAATCTTTTTTAACATTATGTTTTACAATTTCCAAGATTTGTACACCAAATAAATAAGAAAATCTTCCCAAATTTTGAGGACATGACTAGGCATCATCATTATACTATAGTACAAACAAATCCCTTGAAACTTAGAGCAATAATGACTTTAGTACTAATAAAGATTTGCTATGAGTATTTAAATTAGCCCTAAATCTAACTAGATCATAAGTAAATACCTAAATAAGATTCCAATACATGAGTTTAATTCCAAGCCCTCATTTCTTTTATTAAGCATTACCCCCCCCCCCCCAAAAAAAAAAAGGGGTACATGTACCCTAATGTTATTAGTACCATCAATCTTGTAAGATATATATATATATACACACTTTGAAGAATGTGCTCTAGGACCAAAACAAATAAAATAATAACCTATCACACTCCTAGGGAAGAGTGAGAAACCAATTTCCAAAGAACCACTATGATGGAATTCTAGAAATACACAACCTAATACCTAGACCTAGGATGCTAATTCCCAAGACTAGTTTCATTACAACCAAATGTTACCTAATCCTTGAGTAAACCACTCCCCAAGTCACTTCTATTCATTTGAACTTCAAACAAATCCTAAACCTTCCATCCATTTTCAACTAGTGGGCATTTAGGACATTTTGCATCAAAACTTGTCTATAAATACCAATACCCCCTAGCTTGCAAGCACATATAACACACCACACCCACACACACATTTTGGCTAGAGAGAGAGAGAGAGGAGAGCAAGGAAGAGAAGTTTAGGAGAAGAGGAGGAAGAAAGAAGAGAGCTTCCTTGTGCAAAGCTTAGTAGGTAAGCCACAACACAACCTTCTCTTTCATTTTCCTTTTTCAAATACATGTTTCTAAGGGTTCTAAATAATGTTTTCAAATATGTTATTGATGAGTTACTCGTGTTAAAAATGCTAAAAGTTGAGCATTGATTCCATCTCTCTCGTATCTTTCCCATTTTGGCACAAAACCACCTTCTTTTCTACCAATCTCTCAACTTTTCAAGGGCACTCTTTCAAACAAATTTTCTGAGTTAAACATGTGATACTTAGTATATTTTCTTCACAAAAGAAATGAAACCTTCCCATGGTGGAACCCCCTTTTATAATTTTTCTTGTTTTGGGCATTCTACCCAAAAGTCTGTTTTTTTGCAGCCACTTTCAAAAAATTTCAGAAAAATGTACAAAAATATTCTGAACCTCCATTTTATGTCAAAACCTCCCTTAAAGAGTTAGCTTTCAACTAAAAATGGTTTCATCGAAAAACATTAAGCGTTTTGAAAGAAAATCAAGTTTTCGTAACGGTCGACGGATCTGGACAGATTCTGGACAGCGCTGGACTATTTTCTAAATAACTTAAAATCTAGAAAAGCAAACCCATTTCCGAAAAATGTTCTAGAAACTAGATCAAATTCTCTACAAATCATAGGAAGACCGAGTTCAGTGGATGATCTAAAGTAGTCCTTTCGTATTAATCCTCGCGTGATAATTAATCTGGAAATTTGTTATGTATGGATGTTTTGTGCCCTTGTATTCATAAAAATGTTTAATGGCTTATGATCATATCTTGGCAAGATGTTGTATGTGCATGTTATGTTATTTATCTTTCTTATCTTGAGGATGCATGCTTATGTGGATATTATTATATTGTTTAGTTGGACTAACCTTGACTTAAAACACTTAATTCAACGGCAAACCTAATTGGGTGGGTATTGGGTTTTCGAACACTTGAGTAATGAAAAGATGAGAATGCGTGGTATATGGCTTGTTGGGATGCGTTCCTTATTCGAGGTTAAATCTTGCGCAAGTGGTTTTCGGAACCCTTGAACGGAGCGGTTGTATTCGGACCCTAGGTGGTTTGGTGTGAGGAGGGATTCGGGCAAGGCCCTATTTTTACCGTCTCTTTTGAGGCCCTGCGGTTGGCGCTACGCGGTATATAACCGTTGGTAGGCATCCGAGGTTAGTTCTGCAACAAAGCAGCAAAAGAGGGGGCATACCGAATAATCCGCGTCCGATTCTTGTGGTTGGGAGGACGAAATCTCTTTGGGGGATTTCTAGATTACTGACATCTAACCTAACCATTTATTTATTTACTTATTTATTTATTGGAGTATAATGCTTTACTACTTGATGTTATATTTTGTGATTGTGTATTGGACTGGGAAAAAGGGGTGGGGTGCGTGTGTGTTTACTGGGCATTCAAAGCTCATGGCGTATCATGCCAGGTGACGAAGAGGAACTCATAGCTGGAGACGTCGAACCTGAAACCTTTGAAGACTTTTGGCTATCCTAGAATATTAGAAGTTTCCTTTTGGATATTTTGTAAGACTCATATGAAGATTTAAGTTTTCTCTTGGGATGTAATGTAATGGATCAGGCTTTTGAAATTAATGATATTTGAGGTTGTTATGTATTTATATTCTATGTATGAACCTTATCGTTGCTTATGAGACCTTGTGTCAATGCCTTGTAAGATCTGTCAAAAAGGTAGTGCGCTGCCTAAGAAAGCTGGACTTAGAAGGGATGCTATTTTGACTCCTCCGGCGATCTGGGATCTTACTTGGTTATTGGCCATAGGACTCACTAGTGACTCTCCCCTTGACTGCAACCTATAGTGTAGAATCGGGGCGTCACAGATTGGCATAATTTTTAGAGCCTACGGTGAAATTTGATTAGAAACTGATTTGGATCAAAATAATTAGATTAAACTGATTGAATTGGGTACAATTAATTAGCCTTAACCAAGTCTAATTAGATAAAGCCTATAAATAGGTCCCATATACACTTAACTCATCATTTTTGCTCTCAAAATTTGAAATAAGCACTCTAGAGAGAGAGTGAGCCGATGCTAGAGAGAGAGAGAGAAGCCATCCTTGAAGATGTTGCAAGAGAGCTCAAGTTTTGGGAGGCTAGGCTCTAGAACTAGCTAAAATTGTGAAGATTGAAGCTCCTAGGTGAGTAATTGAGCATAAACTTATGAGTTTAAGTTTGTAATTTTGTGAATCCAAAGTTAGATGGCAATGGAGACCATAATTTGAGATGTAATTGATGAATATGGAGCTTGTATGTACATGCATGTGTATAATTACCATGAATTGCCATATAGTTGCATATTTGAAGGTAAAGCATGTTAATCATGGTGAAATTGAGATCAATGTGTGCATGCATGTAGCAATCTGTTATGAGTCCTCATGTTTGTGTATAAGACATGTTGATTGAGTTGAATTGGAAGTCATTTAAGACATACATCCATGAAAATGAGACTATGGACTCAACTACATGTTTTGGAGATGAATTTGGCAAGAATTGTATGAGTACGAAATTGATCCATGGGAATTGAACTTCAAAATGTTGTAATTTAGCATTTGTATCATGTTAGAAGGTTTGCATGTGAAGTATGAGTCATGATATGCAAGTTACATAAGTTTGAATGCAAGTTTGAGCTTCAAGTAGCTTGCTGGGATTTCCAGAATTTGGCACGTCCGCTCGAGCGGGGTAATGGCCGCTTGTAGACACCCCATTTTTGACCGACCTTAAGACTCAGACATCACTGATTGAGCACTCGGTGATATTGCATATTTTGCTCGTTCTGAGGTTGCGGAGTCCCGGCTGCGAGCCTTGCCCCCGGACTTTCGGACTCTTTTGTGCCTTGCCTCGGTTTGCGAACCAGGCCCTATTTTCTCTGTTTTCTCTTCCCGAAGGGAGGGAGACGTCTCGTAGACCATCTCTCAGTGGCCGTAGGCTATGTTTTGTGGTCGTAGGCCATTTTTCCCGTTTGGAGCCCTGTTCCCGATTTTTCAGAGCTGTCGGTCGTGTGCCTTGGTTCGGGACCGCTTAACCACCTCCGTTTGCTCCGGTTTTTGGCACACACCTTATTTCCTCCATTTTGAGGGACACTGGTCCGAGAGACCAACTTCGTGGTCGGACACCACTTTCGGTGCCTAACAGCCCACTTTCGGGGCCCCGAACTACGTGTTTTGGCTCCCGAACCTTCATTCTACATTTTTGGGCTCCGACCCGAACTTGAGATAGTCATATTTTGAGGTCCTTTTCATGTTGGATTAAGGACCTTTTGCTGTTTGAGATCTCCTGCTGCCACTTGCTTCTTTACCCCTCTTTTAGGCCTTTTCTTGCATGATAGTTTAGGCCTACTTGTATTTATTTTCGTGGCTTGTCATAAACTACAAAGTATCTTATTTTGAGCCTCTCTTCAAGTTTGTTGAAGGGCTCTCTTCGGTTTTAGATCTCCTACTGTCACTTGCCCCTTTATCTCCCTTTTAGGCCAATTTTGGGGGGAAATTTGAATTTCATTTCCCCCCCCATTTTCCCCCTCTTTTCCACTCTCTTGTATCTATATAACAGACCCCCCAGCTGTGTTTTAGGGGTTAGAAAATTTTGGTTTGGAGCTCTCACATTAAATCTCTCTCTCTCTCTACTCTAAGCCTTAAAAACCCCCTTGGTTCTTCACCAACCCATAGCCCCACCCTTCCATCCTCCATTCCAGCGGCTTGAGGTTGTTCTTCAGAGCCTAGGAGTACTGCATTTTGGTCCAAAAGGCTGTCAAAGATTAGTCTTCAAGGGTAAGTCCTCTTCTCCCCCTTTTGACCCTTTTCTTGGTTCATATTCTAGCTCCTTGTGCTTACTTTTTTGAGCTCCGACCCTAACTGAAAATAGAATTTTTTTGAGTTCTATTTCATGTTTCTTTAAGGGTCTCTCACTGTTTGAGGCTTCCTTGTGGCACTTGCTTCTTTACCTTTCTTTTAAGCCATTTCCTTGCATAGTATTTTAGGCCTATGTATAAACTGTTTTGAGGCATGTTATAAACTGTAAAGTGGCTTATTTTGAGTCCTTCTTCAACATTGTTGAAGTGCTCCTCACTTTTTGAGGCTTCCATTTTCCACTTGCCTTTGTATCCCTCTTTTGGCCTTATTTTTGCATGATTTGTTAGCCCATTGTGCTTCTGTTTTTGGGCTCTGGTCTGAACTGTAAATAGCCTTATTTTGACCCCCTCTTCATATTTCATTAAGTGTCTTTTGCTGTTTGAGGCATCCTTTGTATACTTTGTGTTGAAGCCTTCTTTTTGGCCTTATCTTGCATAGTATTTTAGGCTTGCTTTTGCACTGTTTTGGGTTTGTCCACTAACTGTAAAATGCCATGTTTTGAGTCCCTCTTCAACTTTGTTGAAGAGCTCTAGGCCATTTGGGGCCAGAAGCTGCTACTTGCTTCATTATCTCAATTTTAGGGCCATTTTTGCATGCTAGCTTAGCCCCATTTGTGTTCATTTTTTGGCCTTGCTTAAAACTGTAAATATTCTTGTTTTGGGACTGCCTTACTTCTATCTTCATACTTCATGATCAAATAATGCATACGTTGCATAGCCATAGGTCATTCCATGTACCTAATTTCATGTTTCGGGATTCATTTCATGCATCGGGTGCCATGTTTCTATGATTCGGGGCTGTTTTGCATCACATTTTGGTATTGAAATTTGCATGCTAATATTCCATACTCCATGCCTTGTCATGTCTTGTTAGAGGGCATTCCATGCCTTAGGGTCGGTTCCTCGGTTTGCGTGCACGTGTGCACGCATTTCGAGTGTCTCATTTTCATCCAATGGCCTCCTATGTGAGTGTGGCTGAGGTCCACTTGTGTTGGTGTAAGTCCATTATGCATTGTGTATGCCATTTCATTTCATAGCATTGTGTATGCTAGGTTGTATGTTAGAGCATTGTGTATGCCATGTTACATCGTGCATTGTGTATGCCATTTCATAGCATTGCGTATGCTAGGTTGCATTTTAGGATTGCATTCATGCATGTCATGCATATTGCATTGTGTTTGGGATAGGAGTTAGCCCGAGCACAGGAAACGAAGTACGTTTCGCACTCCGAGTGACGGAACGTGTCTCAATTCCCCAGTCGCCGACACTCCGGATTGTCCATGATGGAGTTAGGTCTTAGTTATATTTTCATGAGCATTCATTCCATATTGAGTTGTGCAATTCGACTCCTCGGCCATCATGCATCGAGATGCGTGATTGGTGGCACGAGGATCGAGGCATGCATACATTTGTGAAAATACATTGCCATGCCCCTTTCTTGCTCTCTGTTGCAGCGAATCAAGAATCAGCAGCCTTCCGGAGCTTGGCATGCATTCCAAGAATAATTGCAAACAGAGGCTAATCGGGGCATCACAGTGGATTTCCACGCAAGGCAACTCAAAACATGCATCATCCATCATCCGGAGCGGAGTCGAGGCAGTCCCTAGCTTGCATGCTAGTTTACCGCTTTCCTAGATTAATTTGTAAATTAATTAGGATTTTGTATTTATTGAGACTGTATTATTTATTCATTTGGGACTGTATATTATTCTTTCGGACCCTCTGCGCGAGGGCAAAATTGTAATAAGTGTGCGTGTGTGTGATGTATGTCTTCCAACCCCATGTCTTTCTTCGCTTTTATTTACCCGCTTATGATGGTTAGATTAGGGCATGTTTCAATTAGCATACAGTATGATAGCATGTTGCATTCATTCATTCTGTTTTGCATGCACCGGGCTCGGCGCATCATACTAACTGCATTTGTATTTCAATTCCAAGTTGAATACATGATAGCTGTTGCATCTCATATGCCATGTTTAGAGTAGCCGAGCCTACTACAGTTGCATTTTTGCATGCGTTGCATTAGGCATTTCTGTATATTTAGGATCATGCATGGATTTCTAATTAGCTTCTTTTTTGGCTCGGAGTACTTGGTAAGTTTTATGCTTTAGCATCCTTGCATGTCTGTGAGTGACTGCCATGATAACATGCTTACCATGAGGCTATGTGCTTATATGATATAACTGCCTGAATGCCTGTGAGTGAAGGTTGGGTTATCTGAATTGGAATAATGCATTGACTGTGAGTTTTAAGCCCACTAGATAGTGGCAAAACCATGTTTTTCTAAGCCCACCTGAGGGTGGCAAAGTCTGCATTTTAAGCCTACTTGCGAGTAGCAAACCGCTTTTCAAAAAACAAACATGAAATGTTTTGTTCCAATTCAGGCGATCCAATCTATACTTGTATGCTGTGCGCATCACATAGTAAATCTAGGCTAATAACCGGAATAAGAACACATAACGTTTTCAAAACAAGATATCATGGTTAGTAGAGGCCGATCTTTGATCGGGCGAGCGGGGGTGCTCACGAAGTGACCTTCCCCAATCGTACCCAAGTTCCCGAGCCGAGGCAACTTTGGTGATGACGGACACGTGGCCTTAGGCAACGAGTCAGGGTTTCCTAAATTTCCCAAAATAAAATATTTAGGTGGCGACTTTGTATCTGGCAAAGCAGTCCATGTTTGGCACTTCTTTCTAAAAATCTGTTTTCTCAAAACGATTTGCCGGATTTGGACTCTTTGGTTCAAGATTAAGAACCGTGACACGAATCGAGTCCAAGCTGTAGCGAGGTCCCCCGCGGGCTTGTTACAGTTTCTGGCGACTCTGCTGGGGAATTTAGAGAACTTGACTTGAACTCATGATATCTTGTTTTGACTGCACTTGTGTGTTTCTTTGCATTGCATTTGCATTGGTGCGCCTAGGACACCGTGTTTGCCATTTGCTATTCCTGAACGGTTTGCCGGAGGCTTGTCTTGTCAAGGCATGACCATAAGGCTGACCGGTTGTGGGCTCTGCCAGTATGGGAACACAAACCCCGGTTTTACCGGGGCACCCTTTTTGACCATTCGACCTAGTGCATATTCAGATCCATAGTGACCATTCCAAACTAGGACAGGTTGCTTACTCGATAGGTTGTTTGAAACCGCTGCGTGCGTAGTGAAACCCTAGCTCCTGACAAAATAGGACAGGGAAACCCTACCCCAACATAGGGGTGTTTTGGCTCTCACTTATCTGTTATGTGCTTTTAGAGTGCGTCTCTACAGGAATGCATATATCAGTTTACAAGTTTGGGCATCAGGCCTGCGGGCACCAATTCAGTATTTTGGGATTCAGTTTACCTGAGGGTAACAGTTTACAGGTTGAATTTTGGGGCAGAATTCAGTAGAGGGCACAGTCATCCAATTTTGGGGCAGAATTCAGAAGAGGGCACAGTCATCCTGTTATGCTCATATCTGTTTTGGTGAAATTAGGCTGAGATGCTGCATGTTTTCTCTTTTGCTAGGTAGTCCTGGAACTATCGCTTCAGAAGGCTTCGATATCCCCCGGGTACATTGGACTAGTGCTGATAGACTTTGTTAGGTCAGAAATTCAATTCAAGGGCAACCCGTGTTCTTTCGCTAAGGCAAGGCAAAGAAAGGCCAATCAGGGCTCACCGGTTCATATGATCCGTCAATCGCCAGTCACATCACCTTTGTTCAGACTCAGCAGACCGTGATGGCACAGGGTTCGGAAGAATTTGTGGCCGTGATAGCAGCGCTAAATCAGGGAACTGCCATGCAGGCTGAGACCAGTATTGAAACGCAACGCCCATCTGGGGCATCTGCCTCACATCCAGCTTTGGGACCCCAGCCGAACTTTGACCCAATTCCGCCAACTGAAGATTTGCAGGGTCCAGATCCTTGAGAAGGGCTGACTCAAGCCCAAGTTTTCAGACCCCTGGTGCAGTCTAATGAGAGGCATTATCCCCTTGATGCTAATGACCTCGATCTGACCGCGGTGAAAATTGTGAACCTTGAGAAGCAATTCAAGAAGGCACAGAGCCTTAACTCCATTCCCGACATTGAGGATGGGCACACCGAGTCTGCCGTACGGCTCCCAGATAGATTCAAAATGCCATATATTGACCGTTTCGACGGGTCTGGAGATCCAATGGTACATATCTGACTTTTCTTAGATGTCCTGAAGCCAATGGGTCTGACTAAGCCACAAAAACTCTCTCTGTATGGAAGAACCCTGTCGGGTGTAGCAGCCACTTGGTACGCTAAGTTGGAGGACAAAATGAAGCAAGACTGGGAAGAATTGGCTGAGGCCTTTGTCGATCAGTATTCCTACAGCACCCAAGTTGAAATGACCATGCAAGAGCTTGAAACAACCCGCCAGAACCTAACAGAGCCTTTTGTGGAATTTGTCGCAAGGTGGAGGGCAAAGGCAGCACAGATGACAAATCGTCCTTCTGAGAGAGATCAAGTGCAGATGATGGTGCGAAACCTTGAGCATGATATGTTGCAAAAGTTGATAGTGGCTCTGCTATTCACTTTCAAAAGTTTGCATGAACTGGGGGTTCAGGTCGAGAATGCGTTCAACAGCGGGATCATTCCCAGAACAAGTGAACCGACAAGGAGGGCGATTGCAGGGAGTACCAATGCCGGAAGTAGCACTATTCCCGAACCCACTGAAATCAATACAGTTGTCATAGCCAACCCTTTTGCCAAACCAAGCCTACGACCAGCCAGCCCAGCCCAAGCTTAGGGCAGAACTTTCACCCCCCTCTATATGAGCCTGACTAGTGCACTAAAACTCCTGATGGGAAAAGGGCATCTCAAACCCCTCGATCCTCAACCTCTTCCCAACCCACTCCCAGCTAGACATAACCCCACCAAGTACTGTATGTACCATCAGCAGTGCGGTCATGGCACCGACCGTTGCTACCGCCTTCGTCATGAGGTCCAAAATCTCATCGACAACCGGACGATAGCTCCACCTTCAGACCCCAATGACCAAACATCTCCTGCCTACCTCAATCTCATCCATATACTGCCATCCACCTATGACCCCAGCATATACATCACCCCGGCCCATCTACCCAAACCTGAGGTGTTCATCCCAGAAAGTATGGACTTATGCATGATGGGTGCACCTGAACCCCAATCATCTCAAACCTGAGAACCCACTACTTCTGAGTTGATGGGAATGATAAAAGATCTTCAAAGAACTGTAACGGATCTGGCCTCCGGGACATTGGCTCCATCATCGACCACACCACATATTGGGAATTTCATGTCAAAAGGCTCCCCAGTCTTGGGACAGGCTGCATTTGAGGAAGGCCAATCCCTTGGCAAAGTGGAGGCGAGTGGAAAGAACAAGGCAGGGGCGGGCATGGATCCCCATGAACATCTTATGTTTGCTGTTAAGGCTTTGAAAGCCAAGGGACTGAACAAAGAGCAAGTCCTCGCAGTTGTTGCAAAAACTATGGATGACACTTTCGCTACTCAAGTCAGGGGCAGTCCGAATCAAAGGAAAAACTGGGAGAAGGGCCGTCATACCAGATACGATCCTGTTAGCTCTAATCCTCCACTCAGAAGAGATCAGCAAACCAGGCCAGCACCTACCAATCCCTTTGCAGGTGCGCCCAGCAAAAATCCACAAGCCTTGAAGTACCAACCCCGAGGTCGGAGGGTCTTCCATGCCCTCTATATGCCTTTGTCCAAAGCTCTCCAAATCCTTGTTGGACAAGGCCATCTCAAACCCCTTGAGCCTCGGCCTCTCTCGAACCCTCTTCCGGCTACGCATGATGCTATCCAGTACTGCGTATACCATCAGCAAACTGGCCATACTACCGACAACTGCTTCCGTCTTCGCCATGAAGTACAGGATCTGTTTGACAACGGGGTTGTCCTCCCGCCAAGCTCTGCAAAGTCTATCGGCACTGGATCGGTGAACTTGGGGGATAATGTGATGTGATCGGGGGATGAACCACCTGCGGGCAGCGCTCAGTTTACTCCAGATGCGGGAATGACATGCACTATTCTGAGCAATATGCAAATACCAGTTTTTTATGCTTTCCGACTTGGGTATTGAGTCAGTCCTGTTGTTTTGTACAGAGTCAGTCTTTTCTTACTGAGTCAGTTGGATCTGTCTTGTTGTACCGAGTCAGTCTTTTTTGTTGGAGTCGGGTGATTTCGGGGGTGTTACCTCGGGCATCACCATTTTATTTTGTGTTTGTCTTTTCGTTTTATTTTGAGTCTGTTTCTGCCTTGGAGACAGTAATGCCAACGGATCTCAATGAAACAGCAGTGATTTTCACACTCTCACGTTTGCTTCTGCCTTGTGCCAATTATGCCAGAAGTTCTGAATGAGATGGCAGTATTTGACTAAGAACTCTGTCTTTTCTATGCCTTGAAGTCGTTGTAACGACCTAAGTTTTTCAAAACTTTTTGAACACTGCGGTGAAAACGAAGAGGAAGGAATTCCTCGGGATTTGCAAAACTTTGATCAATTGAGAGAAAGAGAGGCGTGCTAAGCCCTTAATGAATGAAATCATGCTTGTTAGCGTGAGTACTGAGAAGGACCATGGCTTGATCCAGACTGGTTTCACACTATCTTCAGCGCGAGCGATTTGTCGCTTTCTTAAAAATTTTCAAAAACAAAATGTTTTGCGCGATCCTGCGAAGACCTGTGTGGAATCGCTCTTGAGATTGTGCAGCCTAGAATCGCTCTCAGCCTCAAGATTCAACCCCTTTGCTCCCAAAACCTTGAACTTAACTTTAGAACGTTCAACGATCAACTACAATGTGAGGCCTGTGTGGCCAGATTTGAAGCGGCCCTCGAACAAGAGGCACCAAAGTCAGATCAAGAAGATCATATCAAAGGAAGCTTGTAAAGCTAGATCAGAAGCCCCCCCTCAACTAGGGGCAAAAATGTCCGATATGCTCGAGGAGCCGAAGATGGATCCTTCAGTATATCAATACCACAGCCACTCTCCTGGATACGGATGGCTTCAAAACCCTAAAACCATTTGGCATGGACTTGTTACACTTTTACCCTTTGAGAGGCTCGCTGGGTCGAAAACCCGGAAGGGCGACCCAGGCAAAAGTTAGAGCAAGAGAAAAATACAAAAAAAGAAAGCAAAAAAAGTGCAAAAGAAAAGAAAAGAAAAAAAAAAAGAGAAAAAATGCAAAAAAAATGCAAAAAAGAAAAAAGAATGAAAAGATACAAAAATTGAAAAAAAAGAAGAAGAACAAAGCTCGCAAGGTCAAAAACCCGCGACGGGCGCCTTGGCAAAAGTTAGAGCCTAAAAAGGAGAGGTTAATACCCGAGTGTACCTTAACCCCGAACTACGTAAGGCTTGATTCCCATGTTTGGGATACGTAGGCAACTTCATCCTGAAGTCCAGCCCCCAACGCTCTCATAGTAACTAAGTCCATATAATGGTTTTGATCATCCTTGCCTTCTCTGTATCCGGGAGTTCGGTCATCATTGATGAAGACTGTTTACGAAATGCTGCGGCATCGTCCAAACAAGGGACAACTTTCTGTTGCCATTCAATGCGCCGCGGTGCCGTTCAAACAAGGGGCAACTTTCCGTTGCCATGCAGCTCCTCTCCAGCAAGGGGCAATTTTCCTTCGAATCTGAGGTTGTTGAGCAGTGGCCGTTTGCAAAAATAGTTTTTGAGAATTTTTACCGAGGTTGACTAATTTTCTCGAAAATTGTTTCATTTTTCCCAAAACTGGACCATTTCTTGGACCCGAAAAAGGAAA
Source organism: Camellia granthamiana (assembly GCA_036172215.1). Taxonomy (NCBI): domain Eukaryota; kingdom Viridiplantae; phylum Streptophyta; class Magnoliopsida; order Ericales; family Theaceae; genus Camellia; species Camellia granthamiana. The sequence goes on along the minus strand of CM069908.1, from coordinate 96,660,818 downwards.
GCTCTCAGTGCTCATAGCCTGACTTGCGTGATTTTAAATCAGAAAATTGAACAAGCATGTTAATCTAGCTCTCATGTTGGTCAAAACTATTTTAGTAGAAAGCAAAAACAAAAAAATGGTCAAAATGATGAACTAGGGGCACAGTTGAGTCGGGTGTTCTGTCTTTTCCCCTTTGTCAAAATACTTGTCAGAAAGGGCACTCTACTTGTCGAAAAGGGCACCGTATTCGCCCGAAAAGGGCACCGTATTCGCCAGAAAAGGGCATAACAAAGGGCAGAAAGCTCTCACATCCTCCAAGCAACGAGGTATCAAGCAAAGTGCGAAGCACGAGCTGGAATGGGGCAAGATATTCCACTCCCTCATCTGGACAGATCTGATCACGTCCAAACTCCCCAGCAAAGCATCATCAACCGATGTTAGCTGCAGATTTGCTACACACCCAGTTGTAGCGCAACCCTTCTATGGGGGGAATTCACTAGCTGTGAACGGAAGAAAGAGAATCTAGCAGCATGCTAGGGGCAAGAGCCCGCAACTTCCTGTTTATCCATCAACTACCCAGGGGAGGGATTGAAAAATGAGAGATTGAAGAATAGAGAGATGTGCGATGAGAGAAAAAGTGAGAAAAGGGCTTTTTTCAGAAAACAAGAGATTGAGTGCCAGAGTGATGTGAGAATCACAAATGAGAAAGGGTGGGAAACACTACCCGGTGAAACAGGCTCCCTGCGCACGTCTGAGTATCGTGTCTTTTTGTTTTATCTCGATCCATGTTTTGAGTCGTTTCGAGTATTACTCGATGTGTCTAGGTTGTGTGCCTTTTATTTCCTTGTTGAGTCGTTTTGCTGTGTTCAGTCGTAAGCTCAATACCTGGTCGAAAACTCATCTCTCAATTTCAAAAATAAAATCATTTTGTGCTCAAAGTGCTGTGCCATTCTTCACGCTTGTGCAAAACAAGATTCGTTCTTTCATAAAACCGCACGGTTCAACCCAGGTCATGTGAGAACAGTAAAACCAGGACCTATCTGAAGCTATTTAGGTTCCAGACTGCAAAGCAAAAGAAAATAGGGAAAATTTGGAGCATCTTAGCATGTTTCAACTTTAGCAAAATCCAAGACTGCATTCCAGGTACACCTTCTCAGGCCTCACCGTTTCTCTAGAGTATGAGTGTATCTCGACCCCAAGTGTAAGCCTGTTTCAAGTCAGAATGGCAATCCACGCAGCACCCGAGGGTTTCACATGCAGATGTTATCTCTCGCCAATATGAACATGGTGTGCCCTTTTTGAGCTGAGTGTGTTGCGAAGCCCTCTAAGAGGCAAATCAGAGGCACCAGAGTACATATTTGATGCTCCTCTATTGCATAGAATGTGAATTTTCATATACACTGTTGTTGCATGCGTGCCGCGCGTCGTTATGATTCATGCATAGAATATGCTTGCTTTCGATTCCGCATAGAATATGCTTTGTTTGTTTCATGCATAGAATATGCTTGCTTTCAATATTGCATAAAATGTGCTTCCATACTTGCATAGAAAATGCTCGTATCTTTTGCGTAGAAAATGCCTCCATACTTGCATAGAAGATGCATTTTATCGCACTTTCTTGTGCATTTTATCTCGCTCGCACTATCTTGTGCATTTCAAATCACTCACGATGTTTAGCGTATCGCGCTGTTTAGCGTATCGTACTGTCTTGTGCAGTTCAAATCACTCGCGCTGTTTAGCGTATCGCGCTGTTTAGCGTATCGCACTATCTTGTGCATTTGAAATCACTCGCGCTGTTTAGCGTATCGCGCTGTTTAGCGTATCGCACTATCTTGTGCATTTCAAATCACTCGCGCTGTTTAGCGTATCGCACTATTTTGTGCATTTCTAATCATTCGCGCTATTTTGCGCATCGCACTGTTCTGTGCAGTTTATCACTCGCGCTATTTTGCGCACCTCAATTGCACTGTTTTGTGCAGTTTGTCATTCGCGCTATTTTGCGCACCTCAATCGCACTATTTTGTGCAGCTTACATTCGCGCTATTTTGCGCATCGCACTGTTTTGTGCAGTTTATCACTCGCGCTATTTTGCGCACCTCAATCGCACTGTTTTGTGCAGTTTGTCATTCACGCTATTTTGCGCACCTCAATCGCACTGTCCTGTGCTTTGCATATCACATCGCACTATCTTATGCATTCCAAATCAACCGCGCTGTTTAGCGTATCGCACTATCTTGTGCATTGTATCATTCGCGCTATCTCGCGCGTCCTACCTGCACTTGTTAGTGCATAACATTTCACTCGCGCTATTTTGCACATCGCACTATTTTCTGCACATTACTTGCATTGTGCATGCATTTTATCGCGCTATCTTGCGCATCTCACCTATACTTGTTAGTGCATTGCATCGCGCTATCTTGCGCACCTTATCTGTATCACACTGTTTTGTGCATTCACCCTGCTCGTGCTGTTTTGTACACCTTTAGCATCGCACTATTTTGTGCATCTGTTTAGCACTGTTTTGTGCATTCACTCTGCATCGCACTGTCTTGTGCACATTGTATTTTTGCATCATTTGCACTATCTTGTGCACTCTCCGGTTTAAGGAGACCTTAAATCCTGCATCATCATTCACGCTGTTTTGCGCATCGTACTTGCATTTTACTTGCATTTCATCGCACTATCTTGTGCACTCTCTGGTCTAGGAGACCTTAAATCCTCTAAAGGTGCAATTCCTTTGGTGTTTGTCGTGCCCGAACGACTTCCAGTGGTCTGGTATAGCCACCTGCCTGTGTTTGCGGTGAGTTCCTAGGAGACCAACTGAGACAGTGGAAACTAGAGTTCGAATGGCTCTTGCCTAGAACGCAAAGGTTCGGAATTTCCGAGACCAAAGTCTGGTTTAAATACCCAGGGGTATATCCTCGGCTTGAAATCTGTATGGCAGCCCCATAGATTGAGATAGCATATGTGTGCGCCTCAATTCTGGATACTGAATCAACTTAGTCTGTCACCCTGTTAGAGAATAGGGAAAGCTGCAACCATAGTTAGGGAGAAAAGTAGCGCCTGTGGTTCGACCAAGAAGAAGCGAGAGATCCCCAGCACCATGAGGCACGATATTGTATGTACGGTTCATTTGAGGCTGGTGCGACCAGACGAACCGCGTAGGTATTGTATCTTCTCCGTATGAGACGTGGCGAGAATTGAATAATTCTCCGCATTCTTAACTGCATGAAATGTAGTTGTTGCTTTGCATTCTTGCTTAAAACTGTTGCACCTATTGTGAATGTGTACTTCATTACAGCTTGCTGCATTTGCATGATCATTGAGTCACCTTCGGCGTCTTGCATTGCCAGTAGCATTTTGCTCCCCCTGCCTGCGGGCACATCTCTGTTTATCTCACCCATTTGTCTAAGTCTTCGGCCTTGTCAAAAATGGGTCGTCTCTAGGCTTTGATATTCACTCCCGTCACTTATGACTTTCGAGTTCTGTCGAAGAGGGGCAACTGTGGACACCCCATTTTTGACCGACCTTAAGACTCAGACATCACCGATTGAGCGCTCGGTGATATTGCATATTTTGCTCGTTCTGAGGTTGCGGACTTCCGGACTCTTTTGTGCCTTGCCTCGGTTTGCGAACTAGGCCCTGTTTTCTCTGTTTTCTCTTCCCGAAGGGAGGGAGACGTCTCGTAGACCATCTCTCAGTAGCCGTAGGCTACGTTTTGTGGTCGTAGGCCATTTTTCCCATTTGGAGCCCGGTTCCCGGTTTTTCGGAGCTGTCGGCCGTGTGCCTCGGTTCGGGACCGCTTAACCACCTCCGTTTGCTCCGATTTTTGGCACACACCTTATTTCCTCCCTTTTGAGGGACACTGTGGTCCGAGAGACCAACTTCGTGGTCGGACACCACTTCCGGTGCCTAACAGCCCACTTTCGGGGCCCCGAACTGCGTGTTTTGGCTCCCGAACCTTCATTCTGCATTTTTGGGCTCCGACCCAAACTTGAGATAGTCATATTTTCAGGTCCTTTTCATGTTGGATTAAGGACCTTTTGCTGTTTGAGATCTCCTACTGCCACTTGCTTCTTTACCCCTCTTTTAGGCCTTTTCTTGCATGATAGTTTAGGCCTACTTGTATTTATTTTCGTGGCTTGTCATAAATTACAAAGTATCTTATTTTGAGCCTCTCTTCAACTTTGTTGAAGGGCTCTCTTCAGTTTGAGATCTTCTACTGTCACTTGCCCCTTTATCTCCCTTTTAGGCCAATTTTGGGGGGAAATTTGAATTTCATTTCCCCCCCCCCCATTTTCCCCCCTCTTTTCCACCCTCTTGTGTCTATATAACAGACTGCCCAGCTGTGTTTTAGGGGTTAGAAAATTTTGGTTTGGAGCTTTCACATTAAATCTCTCTCTCTCTCTCTCTACTCTAAGCCTTAAAAACCCCCTTGGTTCTTCACCAACCCATAGCCCCACCCTTCCATCCTCCATTCCAGCGGCTTGAGGTTGTTCTTCAGAGCCTAGGAGTGCTGCATTTTGGTCCAAAAGGCTGTCAAAGATTAGTCTTCAAGGGTACGTCCTCTTCTCCCCTTTTTGACCCTTTTCTTGGTTCATATTCTAGCTCCTTGTGCTTACTTTTTTGAGCTCCGACCCTAACTGAAAATAGCATTTTTTTGAGCTCTATTTCATGTTTGTTTAAGGGTCTCTCACTGTTTAAGGCTTCCTTATGGCACTTGTTTCTTTACCTTTCTTTTATGCCATTTCCTTGCATAGTATTTTAGGCCTATGTATAAACTGTTTTGAGGCATATTATAAACTGTAAAGTGGCTTATTTTGAGACCTTCTTCAACATTGTTGAAGGGCTCCTCACTGTTTGAGGCTTCCATTTGCCACTTGCCTTTGTATCCCTCTTTTGGCCTTATGTTTGCATGATTTGTTAGCCCCTTGTGCTTCTGTTTTTGGGCTCTGGTCCGAACTATAAATAGCATTATTTTGACCCCCTCTTCATGTTTCATTAAGTATCTTTTTCTGTTTGAGGCATCCTTTGTATACTTTGTGTTGAAGCCTTCTTTCTGGCCTTGTCTTGCATAGTGTTTTAGGCTTGCTTGTGCACTGTTTTGGGTTTGGCCACTAACTGTAAAATGCCATGTTTTGAGTCCCTCTTCAACTTTTTTGAAGAGCTCTAGGCCATTTGGGGCCAGAAGCTGCTACTTGCTTCATTATCTCAATTTTAGGGCCATTTTTGCATGCTAGCTTAGGCCCATTTGTGTTCATTTTTTGGCCTTGATTAAAACTGTAAATATGCCTTTTTTGGGACTTCCTTGCTTCTGTCTTCATGCTTCATGATCAAATAATGCATGCGTTGCATAGCCATAGGTCATTCCATGTACCTAATTTCATGTTTCGGGATTCATTTCATGCATCGGGTGCCATGTTTCTATGATTCGGGGCTGTTTTGCATCACATTTTGGTATTGAAATTTGCATGCTAATATTCCATACTCCATGCCTTGTCATGTCTTGTTAGAGTGGCATTCCATGCCTTAGGGTCGATCCTCGGTTTGCGTGCACATGTGCACGCATTTCGAGTGTCTCATTTTCATCCAATGGCCTCCTATGTGAGTGTGGCTGAGGTCCACTTGTGTTGGTGTAAGTCCATTATGCATTGTGTATGCCATTTCATTTCATAGCATTGTGTATGCTAGGTTGTATGTTAGAGCATTGTGTATGCCATGTTACATCGTGCATTGTGTATGCCATTTCATAGCATTGCGTATGTTAGGTTGCATTTTAGGATTGCATTCATGCATGTCATGCATATTGCATTGTGTTTGGGATAGGAGTTAGCCCGAGCACGGGAAACGAGGTACGTTTCGCACTCCGAGTGACGGAACGTGTCTCAATTCCCCAGTCGCCGACACTCTGGATTGTCCATGATGGAGTTAGGTCTTAGTTGTATTTTCATGAGCATTCATTCCATATTGAGTTGTGCAATTCGACTCCTCGGCCATCATGCATCGAGATGCGTGATTGGTGGCACGAGGATCGAGGCATGCATACATTTGTGAAAATACATTGCCATGCCCCTTTCTTGCTCTCTGTTGCAGCGAATCAAGAATCAGCAGCCTTCCGGAGCTTGGCACGCATTCCAAGAATAATTGCAAACAGAGGCTAATCGGGGCATCGCAGTGGATTTTCGCGCAAGGCAACTCAAAACATGCATCATCCATCATCCGGAGCGGAGTCGAGGCAGTCCCTAGCTTGCATGCTAGTTTACCGCTTTCCTAGATTAATTTGTAAATTAATTAGGATTTTGTATTTATTGAGACTGTATTATTTATTCATTTGGGACTGTATATTATTCTTTCGAACCCTCTGTGCGAGGGTAAAATTGTAATAAGTGTGCGTGTGTGTGATGTATGTCTTCCAACCCCACATCTTTCTTCCCTTTTATTTACCCGCTTATGATGGTTAGATTAGGGCATGTTTCAATTAGCATAAAGTATGATAGCATGTTGCATTCATTCATTCTGTTTTGCATGCACCGGGCTCGGCGCATTATACTAACTGCATTTGTATTTCAATTCCAAGTTGAATACATGATAGCTGTTGCATCTCATATGCCATGTTTAGAGTAGCCGAGCCTGCTACAGTTGCATTTTTGCATGCGTTGCATTAGGCATTTCTGTATATTTAGGATCATGCATGGATTTCTAATTAGCTTCTTTTTTGGCTCGGAGTACTTGGTAAGTTTTATGCTTTAGCATCCTTGCATGTGTGTGAGTGACTGCCATGATAGCATGCTTACCATGATGCTATGTGCTTATATGATATAACTGCCTGAATGCCTGTGAGTGAAGGTTAGGTTATCTGAATTGGAATAATGCATTGACTGTGAGTTTTAAGCCCACTAGATAGTGGCAAAACCATGTTTTTCTAAGCCCACCCGAGGGTAGCAAAGTCTGCATTTTAAGCCTACTTGCGAGTAGCAAACCGCTTTTCAAAAAACAAACATGAAATATTTTGTTCCAATTCAGGCGATCCAGTCTATACTTGTATGCTGTGCGCATCACATAGTAAATCTAGGCTAATTACCGGAATAAGAACACATAACGTTTTCAAAACAAGATATCATGGTTAGTAGAGGCCGATCTTTGATCGAGCGAGCGGGGGTGCTCACGAAGTGACCTTCCCCAATCGTACCCAAGTTCCCGAGCCGAGGCAACTTTGGTGATGATGGACACGTGGCCTTAGGCAACGAGTCAGGGTTTCCTAAATTTCCCAAAATAAAATATTTAGGTGGCGACTCTGTATCTGGCAAAGCAGTCCATGTTTGGCACTTCTTTCTAAAAATCTATTTTCTCAAAACGATTTGCCGGATTTGGACTCTTTGGTTCAAGATTAAGAACCGTGACACGAATCGAGTCCGAGCTGTAGCGAGGTCCCCCGCGGGCTTGTTACACCGCTCGAGCGTGAAATGCTAGCTCCCAACAGTTTTACAGACGTTGTCAGCCACTTGAGCGGGTAGAATCACGCTCGAGCGTCCAAGGCATAGGTTTGACCCTCAGCTCGAGCATCCGAATTAGCGCTCGAGCGTGAATATGAGGCAATCAGCACTTTTGCAGACCATGGGGGTCCGCTCGAGCGGCAGAACCCACGCTCGAGCGGGGATCCCTGTTTCAGAAATTTTGTAAAGGTGTTATGTGTTCTGTTTTCCGTTCTCTTTCACTTCCAAACACTCTTTGGCATACATTAAGCACTGTGAATGAGTAAAAAGGATAATAAAGAAGCCTAAGAGGGATGCATGAATTAAGAACGGATTGAATCGTTTGTGACCCATATATGTGTTATGTATTATGTAGGGTCAAGCGCAAGGACGAATCCACTGGCAGAACGCTGTGAGTAATATCTTAGTAAAGATATTTTCAAGTGTGGTACTTTCCAAATGCTACTTTTGTATAAGCTCCATGGATTTGTTGATTTGAAATATGAATGAGTATTCTATATGCCTAATTTGTATAAGGCTGTTTGATACGTTTGATATATCTGAATTGGGCCTAAGGACATTTGCTGTTTGCCATTTTCCGTTTGCCGTTGATATGTTGATATATCTGAATTGGGCGTAAGGCCGTTGAACATGAATGATTGGGCCAAAGGCCGTTGGACGTGAATGATTGGGCCAAAGGCCATCAGACATGAATGATTGGGCCAAAGGCCGTCAGACATGAATGATGGGGCCAAAGGCCGTCGGAAATGAACGATTGTGCCAAAGGCCGTTAGACATGAATGCAAAGATGGGCCAAAGGCCGTTTGAATATGTCATTTGATATATTGGAATACCGTGATGGGCCAAAGGCCGTTTGAATGAAAGGGATCATGATTATGAATATGAAATACGCATGGATATGAATATAAAGAGAATGGGCCCGAGGCCGTTTGATGTGTTCAAATTGGACCAAAGGTCATTTTGAATAAAGAGTTGGTTGGACCAAAGGTCGTTTCGTATAGATGGACCCGAGGTCGTATTGTTTTATATAAGAATTGGACCTGAGGTCGTTTTGCATATGGACATGATGTGTTGGACCTAAGCTCGTTTTGCTTTGTTGAGATTTGTAAATCTAGTGTGAATGAGAATAGTGATTCAAATATGTACATTATAATTATGATTCATTTATGAACGAATCTCATTCATTAACCTCTTTATTTTGATATTATTCACTGGGCGTTAGCTCACTCTCATTTATATGTATGTAGGTGAGCAAAGGGACGTTCAACCCCAGCCTTAGTGGAATTTAAGAAAGGAACCCGAGTTTTGTGAAGTCAGCCCAGGTGCCTCACGCAAGAGGCTTTGTTTATGATCTTTGTATTTCTTTTGCTATTTCTATTGGTCATGATAGACCGTTTATGTGTATAAGCTTTTGGTTTAGCTGACTATGTGTTTGAATGATCTTGGGTATACAAGATGTTAACTACTGATGTGTGGTGTGAGTTATTATTAAGCATATGTGAAATGTTTTGATATGCCATGTAAGCATAGCTCATTGGACAAAATTTTTAGGTTTGCTTCCGCATCTGGCCCCATATTATTAATTCTTAATTGATATCAGGTTTGAGGCCGTAGGTAATCTCATGATTACTGGCCGGTTATGACCTTAATCTATAGAGGCGGGTTCGGGTCATGACATCTAGTCTAGACCCCAACTTACAACAGACACTAATTTCCTTGCCAACTTCATTGTGGAATAACAAAAAAAACAAATCATAAGAGGCATATCAACATCAACATGCTTGTTAGCAGACATAGAAGTTGACTCCACATATTTAAATTCAAATGGTTTTGCATATAAATACTCATAGTAATATATATATAGCCCATCCCACAATACATTGCCACACCAAAACTAAACTATTACAAACATGGCTTCCATGCATTCTACTATTTGCTTTCTGTCTCTCTTTCTCGCCCTCCATTTCTTCTCTCCATCCCTTGCAAAAATCTCTAGCTCACCGGATGTCGTTTGCAATTCCACCCCTTATCCTTTCTTCTGCCAATCCATGTTACCAAACAACAAAATCTTCCATTATATACGACTACACCCGATTTTCCATTCGCCATTCCCTAGAAACAACTAGTAATTTCCTTTCATTGTTCAATAACTACCTTACACTCCCAAATGGGCTCTCTTAACCCACCATTCGTGCTCTCAACGATTGCCAGTCCCTTCTCGGCTTAAACATGGATTTCTTGTCGACCATTATTCAATCCATCGATTCTATAGATACCCTCCAAAGTTCATAAGCCGATGATACACATACCTTGCTTAGTACCATTTTAACCAACCATCAAACATGTTCGGATGGGCTTCAAGCCACAACTCCATCTTCTAGCTTTCAGAACAACTTTTTAAGTCCTTTTGACAATGGAGACAAGCAGTACACTATATCTCTTGCGCTATTTAAGTACGGTTACGTTCCTAAAACAAGAAAAGGCAGGTAGCTAGTAGAAAGAGAGTCAATGTCTTCCAAAAATGGTCATTTGGGTCTGAAAATGTCGAGCCAACATCGAAAGGTTTATGAGTCGGTGAGTGGAAGAAAGTTATTGCAAACAAGCGGGGGCGGTCAAGTGAAGGCAAACAATATGGTGATTGTGAACAAGGATGGAAGTGGGAATTTCATGACCATTAGTGATGCGGTGGCTGCGGCCCCAAACAACACTGCTGCTAACATGGGATACTTCATGATTTATGTAGTTGGGGGAGTATATGAAGAGTATGTTTCGATTGCAAAGAACAAACAGTACTTGATGATAGTCGGAGACGGTATTAACAAGACTATAATCACGGGGAACCATAGCGTGGCTGATGGGTGGGCTACATTTAGTTCTGCAACAGTTGGTAAGCTTAGACATTTATCATTTAGATTCCACTCAAAGAAAATGGGTATTTTCGATATTATATATATATTTATATTGAGTTTAATAATTAAAATTAAAAATTAATTTTATTTAAAAAAATATTTTGGAAACTCTAGTTTCTTAAATTAGTTTTGCATTATGTTTTTAATTTTTTTGCTTAGTTATAGATGTAAATTTATGGGAGGGTTTTTTTTGAAGTCCTGGATATTATTTTACAAGATAATGGGCATACAATATTTTCAAAGTAGTTAAGATCCCTCAACATTTTTACGGAAAAAATTTGATTCAGGAAAATTTTGCCCAACTCAAAAAAAATTTAATTTTTACAAAGAAATTTTAAAATTTCTCTGTGATCAAAACAAAGAAATTTCGAATTTTCTCTGAGCCGAAACCGAAATTTCTCAGAATCGGGTGAAATTTCTCTGAGTCGGAAAAAATTTCTCTGAGTTGAATTTTCTTGTGGAAATGTTGAGGTACCTTAGCTAATAAAAAAAAAAAAAAAAATTCTTGGACCTCTCTTACTACACAAAGTTGGAGAGAGATGTTTCACTATTTTCCCCTAAATTTATTTACTTATTTGCAATGAATGCCAAAAATAGAAGAAAAATACATAAAGGGTATCTTTTGATTGTTAAGATTAACCGTGTTAAGGTTGCATTTTAATTTTAAATTACATGGGGGTATATGGCTATTTTTAAAAGACAACGGGGTAAATTGCTATCGAGCCATACCATAAGGAGGTAAAATGAATTTTATCTAATAAAAAACTCAAGGATTATTTTGTTAGAAGGCTCAAACCTTAAGGTTTTTTTTTAATTGTCACATAATTGTATGTATATAATATATATAATTTAAAAGGCATTGGAAGTCTATTTCTGAAACTCTTAGGCCAATAGGCCCAAGTTTAAATCCTTTTAGACTAAAAGGACATTATTTGTCCAAAAAAACACATATTTATTCAAAACGTACATATCTATCTATCTGTTAAAATGTCTTACTTTTTGTACACGTGCAACCTATCTGTGCAACATCTGTTCCAATTTATCTATATATGTATACATGTCCCCTATCTGTTCAATATCCCCTATTCGTCTAGTTCACTACTACCAGCTATCGCCGCAGCCAATGACTTTCTGACGACTTTTCAACTAGTGTCATTCTCACAAAATAATAATAATAATAATAATAATAATAATTTAAAACTTTGACTAAATGACATATGGCCTTATGGGAATGGAGTTTTCACCAACTAAACCTAATTTAATTTCTTAAATGTAAAAATGTTAAAATATTAAAATATTACAATTAACATTTAATATTACTTATTTATTTTGCATTTTACATCTTTTTGTTCTCATCATTTATAAATAATTATATATAAGGGAAAAATTTATTGGGAAATTATAAATAAAAAAAAAACCTAAGGTATTAACTCCTAGGTTTTTAAAGTTTATCAATTTAAATCTTAATTTTTTGATTTGTTTTCAATCTAAACTATTTGCCTATTTTCGTTAAGTAAAATCGATGGAAAAAATATATTTTAGCCATTAAATCCAATATAGGTGTACATAAAATATTGAAAATAACATTTTTCGTTGAGTATAATGACTAAAATATTATTTTTCGATAGTTTTTCTTAACAAAAATAAGTAGATTGTTTAGACTAAAAACAAATCAAAAGATTAAGGTTTAAATTGATAAAATTAAAAATTTAAGTTTTATTTACTTACGAGAGTCAAACCCTAGGATTTTTATCTTTATTTTTTTATTTATTCATTGTTTTTTTTTTTTTTTTTTTTGTAATTTTTTCAAATCCATTTTACTCCCTTTTGATTTAAAGCTATAGTGTAGTTTACCACCTATGGTCAAATATAGTTAAAAAAAAAAAAAAAAAAAAACCTGTACCGACACAAGAACTTCTTTTCCCAATCCCTCTATTTCTCTATTCAAAACATTTATCATCGTTAGATTAGGTCTCAAGATTCATATATAATTTAATAATTTTCAGTATTTTAAGACAACAAGAGATTTGAAAACAGATAAAATTTGGCGTACTTGTTTCCTGATTAAGAATGCAAGACCTGCAATTAATATTCTACCATTACACATGGTCAGGTTTACTGTAAATCAAATCTATTCAATTACATTAAAACAATTCAAAATTAACTAATCTTACATTCTCAATGAATACTTCAATTGCAGCTGTAGTTGGACCAAGATTTGTAGCAATAAACATAACCATTCGAAACACAGCAGGAGCCATAAATCAGCAAGCAGTGGCACTTCGAAACGATGCAGATTTGTCCACCTTCTACAAGTGCAGCTTTGAAAGCTACCAGGGCACCTTGTATACCCATTCACTTAGGCAATTCTATAGGGAATGTGATATCTACGGCACAGTTGACTTCATATTTGGAAATGCGGCTGTTGTTTTCCAAAACTGCAATGTGTATCCTCGACTTCCCATACCAGGCCAATTTAACATAATCACCACGCAAGGAAGGGCATATATAAACCAGAATACAGGTACTTCAATACAGAATTGTACTATTATAGCTGCCCCTGACTTGGTAGCGAACAATGGCATGACACAAACGTACTTGGGCTGGCCATGAAAACAATACTCAAGAACTGTTTATATGCAATCCTTCTTGGATAGCTTGATTAATCCAGCTGGTTAGGCTGCGTGGTCCAGGACTTTTGCACTAGAAACGTTGTATTATGCAGAATACAATAACAGAGGGCCGGGATCGAGTACTGCCAACAGGGTTACTTGGCCTGGTTACCATGTGATAAACGCGACATATGCTGTTAACTTCACTGTCTCCAACTTCATATCAGGAAATAGCTGGTTGCCTACAACTGGAGTCCCTTACACTGGTGGTTTAATGTGAACATAACAACTTTAAATGTCTTATTTCTGTTAATTTGTATTTAAAATTTGATGTTGTATGTCTACGTTGTTTTAAAATTTACAATGAAATTGTCTCTATTATTCAATATTTGGACTGGGAATTCCAAAAGTATTGTTGGGGTTGACACACGCAAGAATCTCACCTACAATCCCAAATAAAAAAAAAAATGAAACTATTGTGTCGCTTTCCAACTATGAGGGTATTTTAGGAAAACAAAAAAATATGAGAATAAGGGTATTTTGATACATTGGACAATCTATAAAATAACCTAAAAGTGGACTTTGAGAAGGCTTCACCTTAACCCAACAAAAGGCCCAATCCTAGCCAGAATGAATATAGGCCTTGATCATTGCAACTTACTTAGCTGCGAGGTGTAGAGTGATGATGTATTGGATTCAAGTATATGTTCCTAAGAATCAACTAACTTAACTATCAACATTACTAAAAATAACATCACCATGCCTTTCAAAGTTTGATTTTCTCATTTCATTATTCCTCAATTCATGCAATATGTTTGGGACAACAAAAAAAAAAAAATCCAAAGAATACAAGCATTACAAACTTTTGGAACCCTTTCGAACATCAAATTTTGATTATTGTATAAGAAATCAAGAAAATGGGATCGAGGTTAGTTGTTTTTCTTCTTATAATCTCATCCATGGGAAGGAAATCACTCCATCCAATCATATCATCATCGCTATTCATTGCAGGCATGGTTTCCATATTCGCTCTAGTTTCATCTTTGTGTATAATGCCAACAAAAAAAAAAAAATGGCCTCATCTATCATTTTCTGAAAGAAAATCAATAAACAATCTTGATATAGTTAGTCAACCACCAAATGAGGTGATAATGACAAAGACACCATACATGATAATAGAACCACCATCTACAACAACAGTAGAATTAGAGGGTGCGAAAGACGTGGCACAACCACACAATGAAGAACCACAGTTGCCACTACCACCACCACCAGGTATGGTCCATTTGAGAGGGACAATTTCTTATCATAATAGGACAAACTCATTAGCCTCACAAGGAAAAGTGTTATTAAATATGAGCATGGGGGCCCAAGGAAGTGGGGGGATGTCATCAAGAGAACTGTCCCGAAGGGCAAACAAAACTGACAAAAGACAAGACAAGAATTTAATACATGAAGATTCAATTTGGAAGAAGACGATTATTCTAGAAGAAAAGTACAAAGTTAGAGACGACAATGACACGATTCTTTACGATGAGAAAGGAAATAGGATCTTAACATGTCACCTCAAGACCCCTAATTCCTTAGCATTGTCCCGACAAACATCTTCTATCAATCTAGAAGCAATTTCAAGCTCAAGGGCACAAAAGTAAGAGGGAAATGATTGGAAAAAATGCAAATCTAATGGGATTTTCCTTAGCAAATCATTTGAATCATCTGGGATATTGTTGGAAGAGAAAACAAAATAGTCTCTTTTTTTTTCCCAATGGATACAAACTTTCATTTGGTTGTGCAGCATTTGACCAACTTATGTGGAGTAATTGGCACTTGGTTCTTACAGATTGGCTTTGGGTTCTTACAACTACAAATTTACATAAGAGCATCATCCACTACAAGAAATTAGTCTTTTAGAGCTAACATTTAGAGACTAATTAAATTTGGTCACTAAAAATAATCTTTTAGAGACAAATTTAATCCTATGATAATTTACTTATAAGATTGTAAAAATGACTATTAATATTCCCATTTAATAGTTACATAACTTTTTTAGACCAATAAATTTAATTGCTAATATATTATTAACATCTTTAGAGACAAAATATTTTCATCATTATCAATTAAAAACATTTTGAGTATCATTTTAACAATTAAAAAGTTAGGACTCACTTCAACCTTAACTTGCTCAGTCTCTCTTCAACGGGTTTGTTCAATCTTCAGCCCTAAAGTCGGGAGCTCCAAGGCAGATTGGGAGCTTAAGCTTCTTCAAATTTTGGTGGGTCTCTCTCTCTCTCTCTCTCTCTCTCTCTCTCTCTCTCTCTCCGTAATCGATCTCCGTATCCGATCTATAAGAGCTGTAATTTGAACTTTCAATTTCTTATTATTTCATAGATTGAACTTTTTTGTGTGTGTGTATACATATCTTAATGCGTGTTGGAATTGAAGAATTCTTTACATAGATTGAACTTGTGTGTGTGTATATGTGTATATCTAATCTAATACATGTTGGAGATGAATAATTGTTTTCTCGCACAGTTCAATCAATATTGTATTTTGTATGCTGTTAATTTGTTCTTTCAGTGAGTTTTCAGGTGTTACACTATCATTTTCTTTTTTTGATTTTCAATTTCTAATTATTACATAATTAATTTTCATTGATTTAGAAGCCAATTATGGAAAAGAAAAAAAGAAAAGAAAAATCAATTATGGAATTATGTGAGGGTGTCTTTTACAGGTGAGTATGAGATTGCATGTCGTATACCTTTAAAACAGCAACAACGGATAAGTCGATGAAAACACGAAAAAATAAAAAATAAAAAATTGAAGTAGCTGAGTAAGTTGAATTACGAGATTGCATGTATTCAATAGTTTATGTTCATTGCATTGCATTGCATTGTTTTTTATTTAATTTTATTTTAAAGTGCTTGGGTTTAAAATTTCTTGTTCAGTGTAGTGTAATTTGGAGCCGTGGTAGTTGAATGCAATGCAGTTATAGTGGTATGGTTCTCTTGTTTTGATGTGCCATAAATTTTTACAGCTTAATTTCCTTTTTTGCATGTAATTGCATTCTTTCTAAATATTGTTTTTTGTGTTCATTCAATGACCCATAGTTCATTTAATTACCATGCTTTTCTTCTCTCTCAGTTTTTTAGTTGGGATTTTGGAATAATTACATTTAATATAAACTTTTTGATGATGCATTATGATGTTTTGCTTGGTGTAGTTAATTATAATTTTTCTTTCGTCATACATTTATGTATATGGACTTGTTCTACTTTTGGTATGACAATAGAGAGAGGTCTACGGCAAGGTGACCCACTATCCCTTTTCTATTCAATATTGTGGCTGAAGGGTTGAATATCTTGTTTGACAGGGCCAAGGAAATGGGTTTGATCAAAGGGGTTGTCATTGGGAACAACGGGGTCACAATAATGCATCTCCAATTTGCAGATGATATATTACTGTTTTGTGAAGTCAAATGGGCGAAAGTGGTGACCATCAAACGAATTCTTAGGTGTTTTCAAATCCTCTCAGGGTTGAAAATAAATTATCATAAGAGTGTGATTGCTGGTATTGGAGTGGATGAAGTAATGCTGCAAAGTTTTGCCTCTAGACTAAATTGTGCCCATCAGAGGTTACCTTTTAAGTATCTAGGTCTACCTCTAGGAGCTAATCCTGGTAGGTCAAGTACTTGGAAGCCAGTCATGGACAAGTTTAAATAGAAGTTGCCCACATGGAAGAGAAAGCTGTTTTCATTTGCTGGGAGGCTGACTCTAATTAAGGGCTGGTTTGGCTTATCCTATATAAGTCAAAAAGTCAAAAAGTTATTCCAAAATCTAAAAAGATATCACTATTCACCAAAAAAAAAGAATTAGTTTTTCTACAAAAAGTACAAGCTGAGTTGATGCTTGTGCAGCGGCTTGCAGCGACTGTTGGCAAAAATGAAATGATTCGGTGTGATTTTCACACACACTGTTATTCGCCCGTGGAGGCCATCACGAGTCCCATTTTAATAATCTAAACCGTTCAATATATAGAACTCGTTAAATATTATATGTCTGTAAAAAATCACATTGATCGGATATCGATAACTATATGATCAAATCAGTTATGTACAACAAATGGATGGTGTTATAATTAATGATTAAAAAAACAAATCCGATCAGATAGCTATCGATATCCGATTAACTTGATTTTTTATAGACTTATAATAATCGACGATTTATACACATTGAACGGTTCAGATTATCAAAATAGAACCCGTGATGACCCCCACAGGCCGAACAAAACCATCCAGTATAATGCCCAAGAAGTAGTCAATAATCTCCTACCCACCCTCTCTGCCGTGCTGCTCCCCATCGTACGCCTATACCATTATTTTATTCCCCTATACAATTATTTATACAATTTTTTAATACACATTTTTCCATAAAAAGTCAAAAAGTTAACCCAAGCCTCCATATTTTTTTTCTAACTTTTTTAGTCCAAAAAGACAAAAAGTGCACTTTTTTAGAACACCCCAAACCAACCCTAAGTCGGTTATAAGCAACTTGCCTATTTATTACCTATCATTGTTCAAAATACCAGTGGGGGTGGCAAAAGCAATTGACAAGATTCAAGCAAACTTTCTTTGGGGGGGATCCGACCTTAGAAGAGAAGTTCACATGGTGCGATGTGATATCATTACCAAGAGTAAGCATTTGGGAGGTTTGGGGATCAAAAGAACCACAGTTATGAATAAGTGTTTACTGATGAATTGGTGGTGGAGGTTTGGGGCAGAGCATCATACTCTGTGGAAGGATGTTATATGCTCTAAGTATAATATGGGGGCTGGAAGATGGCTGCCATGTCTGGAAGGAAATAGTAGAGGATCAAAAGTTTGGTCTGATATCATTACTGTAATTCTAGCTTCACTTGTGTTACACAATCTGTACATTACAAACTCTGCAATTGAGTTGGGGAATGGTAGGAGAGCCCATTTCTGGCTGGATAAATGGACTGGGGAGTTGTGCCTCAAAGAGGAATTTTCCAGACTTTTTTCTCTGTCCACTGATAAAGTAGGAGTAGTGTCTGATTTTTATAACAAGAGAAGAGGGATGCAAGGCTGGAATTTGGAATTCAGAAGACCCCTGTTGGCCTGGGAAGAGGAGGAGGTTAGTAGACTTCATTCCTCCCTTATGAATGCTCCAACAATGAGGGCTACCAAACCTGATGTTTGGAAGTGGAAGGCTGATCCATCTGGGTTGTTTTCGGTAGCATCAGTGTATAAAAGCTATGAATTCTTCTTGGGCCCTGTTAGGAAAATGGCAGTGGTAGTTTGGAATAACTGTGCTCTACCTAAAGTCAATTTTTTTGGGTGGTTAGCTTGGTAAGGCAAGGTGAAAACCTCTCGTTTCCTACAGAGAATTAGGATTTTAGATGCATCTGCCACTATGGGTTGTGTCTTCCATCAAAACGAGGTGGAATCTGCCAATTAGATATTGCACTTTTCTCAATTTGTCTGGCTGCTGTGGTCTCATATTCTGAAATGGTGGGGTTTTCAGTGGGCTATGCCAAACAGAGTGGAAGGGCTGTTACAATGGTGGTCGTTTTGCAGAATGAAAAAGATTGAGAAGTTGCTGTGGAAGGTTGTGTCTTTGGCTGTCTTCTGGTTCTCAGCCAAACTTTGAGGAACTATGTGAGGTTGTCAAAGCAAGAATAGCTTTGTGGGCCAGATTATCTCAAGCTAATTTAGAGTTCTCTGTTACTGATATTGTCATGACCCGAACCCGCCCTTATGGGTTAGGGACATAACCGGCCAGTAATCCTGTGATTAGCTACGGCCTCAGACCAAAACAGACTTAACTCATCAGAGTAAAGGGGCCAAACGGAAGTAAAAATTTAAAACTTTGTCCATAGAGCCGTGCTTATATGCACATCAAACAAACCATACTCATATACGTTAATAACCCACATCAAAAGTACAGTAGCATAAACTTCTTTACAGACAGGATCATCTAAACTGAGCCAACCCATAACAGACTATATACAAATATACACAAAGTCCTTGCCAACAAGACAAAACGTAAATGCATAACAAAATGGCAAGGATGGGTCTCGTGCGTGAGACACAAGGCTGACCCTCCAAAACTCGTGTTGTTCATGGCAGACTTCACTGGGGCTGGGTTTGGACTTCTCTTGGCTCACCTACAAACACATGAATGAGCGTGAGTAATAGCCCAGTGAATAATATCAAATACAGAAGTTACATAACAATGTAGAACAACAGGTTCCAAACGGCCTTGTGCCCAATTCATATTTCTATTTAACAGATATATAACTATACGAATTTCAAATCAAGTGACTTGTAGTTTCAACATTCTGGCCTTTGGCCCATTTAGATTTCCATTCATGTCAAAACGGCCTCCAGCCCACTCATTTATGTCAAAATGGCCTTCGGCCCGATCATTTATGTCAAAACGGCCTTCGGCCTATTCATTCTTGTCAAACGGCCTTCGGCCCACTCATTCATGTCAAAACGACCTTTGGTCCATTCATATAAGTCAAAACGACCTTTGGTCCATTCATATATGTCAAAATGACCTTTGGCCCATTCATATAAGTCAAAACGACCTTCGGTCCATTCATATATGTCAAAACGACCTTCGGTCCGTTCATTTCTATCAAAACGACCTTCGGTCCATTCAATTTTATCAAAACGACCTTCGGTCCATTCATTTATTCATGTCAGACTTTTTGTCCACAATCCCAATTAGCAACCCATAAAGCTTATAAGGGAATAAACAATTGGACATTCACAAGCATTCAAATATCGATATTACTCACAGTGATCGGCTTGTGGATTTGCCCCGGAGCTTGACCCTACACATTTCATGAACACAAAAGGGTCACTAACAGTTCAATCCGTTCTTTAATTCTCATATTCCTCTTTAGGCTTTATTCTTATCTCGTTAACTCATTTACAACGCTTAACACATGCCTAAGAGTGCTTGCAAGTGAAAGAGAACGGAAAACGAAACACAGAATGCGAAAACAAAATTTCAGAAAACAGGGTCCCCGCTCGAGCGTGGACTTCCCCGCTCGAGCGGACCCAAGAGGCCTGCAAAAGTGCTGGTTACCTGAAAATTAAGCTCAAGCGTGAGTTAGGGCGCTCGAGCGGAAGGCCTGTCTATAAAAGCTCCTCGCTCGAGCATGAAACATCCGGCTCGAGCTAAGGTCCAACTCTGCAAAAAGTGCTGGGAGCACGATTTTCCCCGCTCGAGCGTCATGTTCCCCGCTCGAGCGGACCTCAAAATTCTGGAAAACCCGGAATTGTGTTCTTGAGCTTCATTTCGACTCCCAACCAACAATTCATGCATATTATGGCTCAAATGACTCATAGACATGTACTAACATGGTACAAGCATAAATTACAACATATTGAAGCTCAATTTCATAATTTATTTGCATGCATGTCCCAAAATATCACAACTCATCACCGACATACTCAAATTCAAACATTCAAGCTCATATCTTCATAAATTGTACATGCATGTGATGAACTAGCCACATTCTCAACTTGGACAACACAAATGGTGATCAAAACATGAGTTTCAACCCAAAACTCTACTTGAATCATGTATTTCCAGCTTATACATGCTATTTCAAAACACTCTCTTACATGCATGCATATATCAAGCTTTAATTCAACAAAGCCAACCCAATATCATTCAATTTTACTCTTGGTCACCTAATTAGCTTGGATACACACAAAATTACAAATTGTAATCCAAGAATTACTCACCTAGGAGCTTGATTCCCACAATCTATGATCAAATCTTGAATAATCTTCAAGGTTCCGAAGCTTTAAGCTAAAATTTGCACAACTTCTCTCCCTTTCTCTCACTAAGGCCGGATCTCCCTCTCTCTCAATTGTATAACTCAGATTTTGAGTTCAATAGAGTTAAAGGAGAGTGAAGTGCTAACATACAACAAGTCCTACTAACAGACTATTTTAATATAAAATAGTTGGGCACTCAAATCATCAATTTAATCAGTTTAATCTGACCAGAATCAATTTCTAATGAAGTTTCACCGTAGGCTCTAAAAATTATGCCAATCACGTTGGCGTAATCAATTTCGGGTTCTGTGGCCAATAAGGTCCTCAATTTAATTTCCGAAGCGGATTATTCAAACAGATATTCCTACGGTGAACAGATAGAATTTCAAAATCACATATATTCACATAATGACACATAAAATCATGCTAAACACATAATCATACTCAAATTAAGGACCAATTAGCGTACTACGGAACAGGGGTATCACAGTCTTCCTCTCTTTAGGAAGTTTGGTCCTCCAAACTTAAGTTACCTGCGTCGGGAAACAAATGTGGATAGCATAGTCGCATCTCCTCCTCTTTTTCCCATGTGGCATCCGTCCCGTAGTGCTCTTTCCATTCCACTTTCACCATTGAGATGGACTTGCTTCTCAATTGTTTCACTTGCCGATCAACAACCCGTTCCGGCCATTCAGCATATTCCATATTCTCATCAATAGCAACTCGGTGATAATCAATCACATGAAACGGGTCTTGGAGGTAACCCCTCAACATCGACACATGAAACACATTATGGATTTGCTCGAATCCCGGCGGCAAAGCAACTCTATAAGCAACTGGACCTAGCCTCTCCAAAATCTGAAACGGCCCAATGTAGCGGGGCGACAACTTCCCCTTTTTCCCAAATCTGACTTGGCCCTTCATCGGAGAAACACGGATGAACACATGGTCACCAACCTCATACTCAAGAGGTCTTCTCCGAACGTCTGCATAATTCTTTTGTCGGTCCTGAGCTGTTTTGAGCCTTTGACGAATAGTCTTGATTTTCTCAGAAGTGTCTTGCACAATTTCTGGCCCAAGCAAAGCTCTATCCCCGACCTTCGTCCAACAAATAGGTGATCTACACCTCCTACCATACAAAGCCTCGTATGGTGCCATACCGATGCTGGAGTGGAAGTTGTTATTATAAGCAAACTCTGCAAGTGGCAAATAGTCTTCCCAACTCCCCTGAAAATCCAAAGCACACATGCGAAGCATATCTTCCAAAGTTTGTATCGTTCGTTCTGACTGCCCATCTGTTTGTGGGTGGAATGCGGTACTGAATCTTAGTTCTGTTCCCATAGCTTCCTGCAAACTCTTCCACAGTCTAGACACGAATTTCGGATCTCTATCCGACACAATGGATACCGAAACTCCGTGTAAATGGACAATCTCATCAACATAAATGGTAGCCAATCTATAAGCAGTAAATGTAGTTTTGACAGGCAGAAAATGTGTAGATTTAGTCAGTCTATCAACTACAACCCAAACAGAATCCATACCTCGAGAAGTCCAAGGTAGGCCAACAACGAAATCCATAGTCACATGTTCTCACTTCCATTCAGGAATAGGGAGAGGTTGAAGTAGACCGCCTGGTTTCTGATGTTCAGCCTTAACTTGCTGACACTGAAGGCACTTGGGCACATATTCTGTAATCTCGTTCTTTATTTTAGGCCACCAATAGGTTTGTTTCAAGTCCCGATACATTTTATTGTTACCTGGATGCATAGCAAATACGGATCTGTGGGCTTCATTTAGGACCCTCTTCTTTAGTTCCGGGATATCAGGGACACATATTCAGTTTCGGAATTTCAAGACTTCATTCTCAATGCCAAACTCTGCTTTCGGACTTGTCTCAAATTCATCAATCACCTTTCTGAGGAACTCATCCTCTTTTTGTTTCTGTTTGATTTCATCAACAATGGCCGGCTCGACGGTAATAGCGGCAATCAATCCGCCCTGCCCACATACTATTACTTCAATTTCAGACCTCTCAAAGTCTTGCAAAATTTCCCTTTGTTCTGTAAGCAAACAAGCCATACTCCCTGTTGATTTT
This sequence comes from Camellia granthamiana, assembly GCA_036172215.1. Lineage (NCBI taxonomy): Eukaryota > Viridiplantae > Streptophyta > Magnoliopsida > Ericales > Theaceae > Camellia > Camellia granthamiana. The sequence continues at coordinate 96,637,914 of CM069908.1, read as the reverse complement.
CTGCTCAAGGCATCAGCAACTGTATTGGCTTTCCCGGGGTGGTACTGAATCTCAAGATCATAGTCTTTGATCAGTTCAAGCCATCTCCTCTGTCGCATATTCAGTTCTTTCTGTGTAAAGAAGTATTTTAGGCCCTTGTGATCTATGTAGACTTCACACTTTGCCCCATACAAATAATGCCGCCAGATTTTCAAAGCAAAAACAACTACGGCCAATTCTAGGTCATGCGTTGGATAATTCTTCTCATGTGGCCTCAACTGTCGAGACACGTAGGCAATAACTTTTCCGCTTTGCATTAACACACAACCCAAACCTTTATAAGACGCATCACTGAAGATTACAAAATTTTCCGTACCTGAAGGTAGTGTCAAAATTGGTGCAGTGGTCAATCTTGTTTTCAGTTCTTGAAAAGAAGATTCTCTTTCCTCATTCCATTCAAACGGTTGACCTTTACGTGTCAATTGGGTAAGAGGCACGGCTAATTTCGAAAAGTCCTTCACAAACCTCCGGTAGTACCCAGCTAAGCCCATAAAACTGCGAACCTCTGTTACATTAGTCGGTGTAGGCCAATTCACAATTGCCTCTATTTTCTGTGGGTCCACTGAAATTCCTTCCTTGTTGATCACATGCCCTAAGAAAACAACTTCATCCAACCAAAACTCACATTTCTTTAGTTTAGCAAATAATTTCCTTTCCCGAAGTATTTGTAAAACAGTCCTCAAATGGTGTTCATGTTCAAGTCTATCTTTAGAGTATATCAAAATATCATCGATGAAGACTACAACAAACTCATCAAGGTAGGTTTTAAAAATTCTATTCATTAGGTCCATAAATGCTGCCGGAGCATTAGTCACTCCAAATGGCATAACAAGAAACTCCAAATGACCATACCTCGTTCTGAATGCTGTTTTCTCAACATCCTCTGCCTTAACTTTCAGCTGATGATACCCGGATCTCAAATCAATCTTAGAAAACACCTGTGATCCCTGCAACTGGTCAAATAAATCATCAATACGGGGTAAGGGATACTTGTTCTTTATTGTTACCTTGTTCAATTCCCGATAATCGATGCACAGGCACAAGGTACCATCCTTCTTTTTAAGCAGGTCTTGCAAGGCGAAGTGCTAGGCCGGATAAACCCCTTGTTAAGCAGGTCTTGCAACTATTCTTTCAATTCATTCATCTCGGCAGTAGCCATTCTGTAGGCAGTCTTAGAAATAGGCTGGGTGCCTGGCACAGTCTCAATAGTAAACTCTATCTCCCTGTCTACCAATTCCCCTGGTAATTCATTTGGGAACACATCTGGGAATTCTCTAACAATAGGAATATCATTCAATTCAACATTCACGGATTGTTCAGTCAACACATAACACAGATAACCCTAGCACCCCTTCCTGATCAGTTTACATGCTTTCATTGCAGATATCAAATAAGGTGGAGGCACTACTCCATTACCCACAAACACAATTTCTTTTTGTTCTGGTGGTTTATATACAACCCTTTTTGTCACACAATCTATGGTGGCACAATACTTGGTCAACCAATCCATGCCCAAAATTACATCAAAATGTCTAAAGTTCAAGGGCAATAAATCTACATATAAGGTAGCATCCTCAATATGCATGTCACAAAACCGATATATATAGTCACATAACACAGATTCCCCCGATGGAGCAGACACACATAACAAATATGGCAACAACTCTAGGGGTCTTTTCAGTCTAGATGCAAATGTATATGTCACAAATGAGTGTGTTGATCCAGAATCAATTAATACAAAGGCATCCTGATTACATATTGAAATGGTACCTGAGACAACGGCATTAGCATTCCGTGTATCGCTCGGAACAAGCGCAAAAACTCTCCACTGTCTCACGGTATCCCCGGTATCCCCGGTAATAGCGGATCTCAAAGCATTTCTCGGCTTTGGAACTGATGCAGTGGAACTAGCTGCTATCTTTCCACCATTCTTATTGCACTCTCGAGCCATATGCCCTTGTTTCCCACACTTGAAACAGGCTTCTGATGCACGGTAACAAACTCCACGGTGCCTTTTGCTATAGATATTGCATATGGGGGCTGTGTCTCGGGAAGAATTTGAAGTAGTGGAGGAGCCCGTGTTTTGCTTTTTCAGAAATTTCTTCTTCGAAAAGAAGCCTTGCCTTTTGTTACCCTTCCATTCTGTTACTGGCTTAGCTTGTCTAGCTATATTAGCCTCTGATATGATGGCCCTGTCAAGCAGCCCAATGTAGGTTTCCAACTTTAGAACATTCACCCTCTCTAGGATGTCACTGCGGAGTCCACCTTCAAATTGTGTTGCCTTCTTATAATCGGTGTCAATCACGTGTGGTGCAAACCTGGCCAATTCAGTGAACTTGGCCTCATACTCAGCCACTGTCATGCTATCTTGCTTGAGTTCCATGAACTCGGCTACTTTCCTATCCCGAACGCATTGCGGGAAGTACTAGTCATAAAAGATCTCCAGAAATTTTACCCAATCCATATCTTTATGATTTTCTCGCATCAACATCCACCATCTTCTTGCTTCGTCTTCTAGCATAAAAGTGGTTAGGAGCACTTTCTGAGTCTCTGAACAGGGGAACACTTCAAATAATTTCTCAATGCCGAGGACCCACGCTTCGGCTTTCAACGGATCTAATCCCCCGTGGAATTGTGGTGGTTTCATTTTCTTGAATTCCTTGGTGAGAGCTATTATCCGATCATCATTTTGATTATCTGGCACGGGTGGTGTCGGAGGTGGAGGTGGCGGGTGTGGTTGCTACCACTGTTGTTGCCACTCCTGTTGCTGTCTCAAAGCCTCTGCCATTTCCTGAATCAGTCTTTCCATTCTGTCCAGTCTGGTCGTAGAAGATTCCTCTATCTCATCACCTCTGGTTCTCACCATCTGATTAGACTTGCATTATATTTCATACAAAAGATTCACAAATACGTATACACTAAGAGCACACATATTCAAATAATTACAATGCAAGTAAATTACAACTTATAGCACATAATTACTCAAATCAAAACACTTAAGCATATTCTTGATGCTTTCACAGTTCGTATCAAAATAGTCAAGCATATTATCAATGCCTCCAAATTCATATTTATCACATGAATGCATCCTAGATCTTATCTGGACGCGTATTGCTCTTTTGGACAAGTATGTGAGTTATTAACTCGTGCTCTGATACCACTCTGTCATGACCCGAACCCGCCCCTATGGGCTAGGGACATAACCGGCCAGTAATCCTGCGATTACCTACGGCCTCAGACCAAAACAGACTTAACTCATTAGAGTAAAGGGGCCAAACAGAAGCAAAACTTTAAAACTTTGTCCATAGAGCCGTGCTTATATGCACATCAAACAAACCATACTCATATACGTTAATAACCCACATCAAAAGTACAGTAGCATAAACTTCTTTACAGACAGGATCATCTAAACTGAGCCAACCCATAACAGACTATATACAAATATACACAAAGTCCTTGCCAACAAGACAAAACGTAAATGCATAACAAAATGGCAAGGATGGGTCTCGTGCGTGAGACACAAGGCTGACTCTCCAAAACTCGTGTTGTTCATGGCAGACTTCACTGGGGCTGGGTTCGGACTTCTCTTGGCTCACCTACAAACACATGAATGAGCATGAGCGATAGCCCAGTGAATAATATCAAATACAGAAGTTACATAACAATGTAGAACAACAGGTTCCAAACGGCCTTGGGCCCAATTCATATTTCTATTTAACAGATATATAACTATACAAATTTCAAATCAAGTGACTTGTAGTTTCAACATTCTGGCCTTTGGCCCATTCAGATTTCCATTCATGTCAAAACGGCCTTCGGCCCAATCATTTATGTCAAAACGGCCTTCGGCCTGTTCATACTTGTCAAACGGCCTTCGGCCCACTCATTCATGTCAAAACGGCCTTCGGCCCACTCATTCATGTCAAAACGACCTTCGGTCCATTCATATAAGTCAAAACGACCTTTGGTCCATTCATATAAGTCAAAACAACCTTTGGTCCATTCATATATGTCAAAATGACCTTTGGTCCTTTCATATAAGTCAAAACGACCTTTGGTCCATTCATATTTGTCAAAACGACCTTTGGTCCATTCTTATAAGTCAAAACGACCTTTGGTCCATTCATATATGTCAAAACGACTTTTGGCCCATTCATATAAGTCAAAATGACCTTTGGTCCATTCATATATGTCAAAACGACCTTCGGTCCGTTCATTTCTATCAAAACGACCTTCGGTCCATTCAATTCTATCAAAACGACTTTTGGTCCATTTATGTTTATCAAAACGACCTTCGGTCCATTCATTTATTCATGTCAGACTTTTGTCCACAATCCCAATTAGCAACTCATAAAGCTTATAAGGGAATAAACAATTGGACATTCACAAGCATTCGAATATCGATATTACTCACAGTGATCGGCTTGTGGATTTGCCCCGGAGCTTGACCCTACACATTTCATGAACACAAACGGGTCACTAACAGTTCAATCCGTTCTTTAATTCACATATTCCTCTTTAGGCTTTATTCTTATCTCGTTAACTCATTTACAATGCTTAACACATGCCTAAGAGTGCTTGCAAGTGAAAGAGAACAGAAAACGAAACACAGAATGTGAAAACAAAATTTCAGAAAACAGGGTCCCCGCTCGAGCGTGGACTTCCCCGCTCGAGTGGACCCAACAGGCCTGCAAAAGTACTGGTTACCTCAAAATTACGCTCGAGCGTGAGTTAGGGCGCTCGAGCGGAAGGCCTGTCTACAAAAGCTCCCCGCTTGAGCGTGAAACATCCAGCTCGAGCTAAGGTCCAACTCTGCAAAAAGTGCTGGGAGCACGATTTTTCCGCTCAAGCGTCATGTTCCCCACTCGAGCGGACCTCAAAATTCTGGAAAACCCGGAATTGTGTTCTTGAGCTTCATTTCGACTCCCAACCAACAATCCATGCATATTATGGCTCAAATTACTCATAGACATGTACTAACATGGTACAAGCATAAATTACAACATATTGAAGCTCAATTTCATAATTTATTTGCATGCATGTCCCAAAATATCACAACTCATCACCGACATGCTCAAATTCAAACATTCAAGCTCATATCTTCATAAATTGTACATGCATGTGATGAACTAGCCACATTCTCAACTTGGACAACACAAATGGTGATCAAAACATGAGTTTCAACCCAAAACTCTACTTGAATCATGTATTTCCAGCTTATGCATGTTATTTCAAAACACTCTCTTATATGCATGCATATATCAAGCTTTAATTCAACAAAGCCAACCCAATTTCATTCAATTTTACTCTTGGTCACCTAATTAGCTTGGATACACACAAAATTACAAATTGTAATCCAAGAATTACTCACCTAGAAGCTTGATTCCCACAATCTATGATCAAATCTTGAATAATCTTCAAGGTTCCGAAGCTTTAAGCTAAAATTTGCACAACTTCTCTCCCTTTCTCTCACTAAGGCCGGATCTCCCTCTCTCTCAATTGTATAACTCAGATTTTGAGTTCAATAGAGTTAAAGGAGAGTGAAGTGCTAACATACAACAAGTCCAACTAACAGACTATTTTAATATAAAATAGTTGGGCACTCAAATCATCAATTTAATCAGTTTAATCTGACCAGAATCAATTTCTAATGAAGTTTCACCGTAGGCTCTAAAAATTATGCCAATCACGATGGCGTAATCAATTTCGGGTTCTGTGGCCGATAAGGCCCTTAATTTAATTTCCGAAGCGGAATTATTCAAACAAATATTCCTACGGTGAACAGATAGAATTTCAAAATCACATATATTCACATAATGACACATAAAATCCTGCTAAACACATAATCATACTCAAATTAAGGACCAATTAGCATACTACGGAACAGGGGTATCACAGATATTGTATGTAATTTGTAGCAGGTTCAATATTGCATTAGGAATGGGAGCTGAGCTATGCATATGTTAGTTTGTTTAATTAATTGAATTCTTTATATGGGAGCTGTGTTCACTGGAAGTTGGGTAGATGTTTTGTCTATTTTTGGTCTATTTTGTTTTGTGACTGTCCATTTTGGTCTATTTTGTTTAGTTTGGTCTGCTTAGGTAGTGGTCTATTATGTTGGTCTAGGTGTTTGAGATGGTGGCTCTGTTGTTTTGGTGAGTTTGCTTCTGCTTCTTGGCTGATCTGCTCTGATTTGATATGGTGGCTCTGTTATGTTGCTCTGAATACTGATCTGCTCTGCTCTGATATGTTATCTACTTCTGGTTTTGATTGGAGCTGAATGTTGAATGCTAATCTGCTCTGCTCTGCTGATTTTGTTATCTGCTTCATTGATGCTGGCTGGCTGAAGGTGGTAGAAGTTTTCAGGTTGTAGAATTATGGTCTAAATACTTTATTAGTACTGTGTCAACACAAAAATGCAAAATAAAATGTTTGCTTGGTTGGAGCTACTGTTGTTGGACCCTCAATGATTTGGAGCTGCTAGTTTGCTGTGTGGGTGAAGAAGTGGAGATGTCTTGGTCTGAGATGCTGCAGTGGTTTGCTTCTGGTTGCTATAATATTAGTGGGAAGCTTGGGCTCAAGGAGTGGGGTTTATGAAACTGTAGATGAGTCTTGATGATTATAGTGGAAGCTGGTTGCTAATGGTTTCTCTCTACAGTAGTTGCAATTTTGGTTTTGCTTTATTAGCTGGTCTGATGCTGGGAGTTGATTGAGTTGGTGAATGGAGTGTTGGTTTTCTGATACTCAGCGTAATGGGGCAGCTGCTGGTATATTGGCTATTTTTGGCTGCACAATTCTGTGCTGTTACTGAACTAGTTTTGTGATTCAGAGTTCTCCATCAGGTGATGCTCAAGTAGTGGAGGCTTTACAAATAGAGGCTTTTGTTGGATGTTAGTTGTTGGTGACCTTTTCATGTGTTGGTTTTTGTGTTGTCTGTTGCTTTTTGTTTTGTTTTTCTTTTGGTTGGTTGCTCACCAACTGTGATGGTGTGCTTGTAAGGGATTGGGCGGTCATATTGTTACCAACCTAGTTGGGATTGCTATGTTCGCTATGATGTTTTTGCACCCATTTGTTTCCTTTTCTGATGAAATGTTCTATCGTTCATCAATAAAGGTTTTTTTGTCGATCGAAAAAAAAAAAACAGTGATTGGTATATGTTGATTAGTTATGTTATTTCATCAGTAATTTCAATGAACATTGAAAGTGCTCTCTCTCTCTCTCTCTCTCTCTCTCTCTCTCTCTCTCAATATGAATGGTTGGAATTGTTGCTAATATATCTTTTGGTACTTGCTTAGAATTCTATAGATGATAAACAACTAGAAATTTCAACAATGTTAGCTATCTCATTGAACTTTCTTGTCATTTAATATATATATACTATATTTAAAATAAAGAAATTGAGGCAGCCTTAAAAATGGCCCCCCTCAAGTCAAGCACTATTATTTTTTTGGAAAATTTTATATTAGTGGCCTTTTGAAGTATGTAACATTTGCACCGATTATGATATTTGTGGTATTTGATTATGATTTTTTTGTTGTTAGTTTTGACTTATTGTGATATTGATTATAATTTATTATTATTGTTATTAATTATAATTAAAAATGATTTAGTTATAAGCCTTTAGGTGTGTATAGAATGACCCTATATTTTTAGAAAGAAAACTTTATTAAAGTGGATCTATACACACTTTAAAATGGCATTATCACATAATTAAAATTTGAACCACAATAACTCGTAAGTTTCACCAATTTGGGTCATAACAAAATCAAATTTGAGAGCGACAAAATATGGCCTTGAAAATTTTGAGTCTCCCTTGATTTGGGTAAAAATCTACTAAATTAGGATAAGTTAGGTTTAAATTTGATATAGGTTTGTCTAAGGATTGGTATGGTATGTATGACTTTATAATATATATTTGGAGATATATGATATTCATCAATCTTTGTTTGTCTAGGTTATTTGATACTGGCAGATTACTTATGGTTCGGTCATCAAGCTAATGCACATGTTGTAATTACAATTGTGCAATTGTGCACATGTGCACCCACACCTGCAAACAAACACACACTCATAGAGATTCAAGATGTATTTACCGGTTCAAATGGGCCATTATTTTGGATTTGATGATTTAGAAATTTCTAAATTCTAGCATGTACTTGTGCTAACAATCATATATGATTTACAACAAAGGATTTATGTTTAAGAGATGGTGGGACTCTTGTTATTTTGGGAAATTTTTTAATTCTGAATTTTCTTGTTGCTTGATGGTTTGAAAATTGCTATTGAATTAGCACTTGTTGAAGTATTAGTCTATTTGTTTGTTGTGGTACTATTAGGAACTCTTCTCTTTTGCTTTTATAATTCCAGTATGTGACTTAGAGAAGTAATATGTATATGTGTTTATATTGACTTCATTTTCATTTTTATCTTTTTAGTTGGTCAGTCAAATTACACGCATTGTAACCATTTTCCGAATTGATGAGGTATTTACCTATTGTCTTAAAATTTGAGTAATTATAAACTCTAAGTGTATAATCTAAAATAGTTCTATGTATTATTGGTGGGCTGTTTTTCACTGAATTAATGGTATTCTTACTATTAATGAGTTTTATATTCTATCAAAATGGTATTTTGTTATGGGTTTGACCCTAAATTAGACTAATGGATTTATGGAATTGTTTGTTTTATTGATGAAAAGAGGAGCTGGGGTTCTTGATATTTAGCTGTTAACATTTGCTATTTTGTTCATCGAAAAGGAGGGGTCTAACTATTCCTATATAAATAGGTGGTGGTACTTGATGCTCCACATCATTTGCGCTAGCATTAATGGACTCTATATCGTGAAGGTAAATTTTCTCCTTACATTCTCCATTCATGTGTGTTGTAGTAGTCATTGTGCTATTATGTGTAGCAATGCCTTTGTTATTACATACTACACAGACATTGAAATTTCAAGGTTAAAAGTTTTTTGTCTCTTGAGAGTAACTGTTAACACCCTATTCATTGCTTAAAGGGAATTATACTTGTTTCTTGTTTTGTTGGATTTGAGAGTGCTCCATTTTGTTTCTCTTCAATTATTGATTTTATGGGGGATTTGTATATGCTTGTAGGTATATAGGCTTAGGTGCTTTGGTTATACAAGGTTTATGCCTCCACCTTTCTTTTATGGAATAAATATGTTTGTTCTATAGTTCATTTTGAAGTATAAGAAGGTTATAATTTTGTCCAAATATAGTGGATATTGACACAATTATAAAATGTCTCCATTGTTACTTGAAGAAAGTATAATATGGCTGTTCGGATTATAAGCTTAATTTAGGTAATTACTAATTATAAGTTTATTTTTGTGATGATGGTGGGTGATGAAAGAATGAATGTACTTCATCAAGTTCTTATTGTGTAAATTTTTCTATAGAGCAAGTTCAAATGACATTTAATTGAGATTTCTAGACAAAATGATGGACAAGAAGATAGAGAGAAAAAAAATAACTATGGCCAAAAATTAGTTTTAATGTTAAGTTAATAAAATTTATTTAACTCATTTTATTCAATTTAGCCTTTTTCAAATGTGTGGCTGGTTTGATTTCTCTCTTGTCTTTGAATTTTTGTAATCACATAGGTCGTGATCTTTGTGTTTACTATAACCTCTAAATATATCAATGTCTTTTGTGTATTTTACAGTTTGAGAGATCTGTTTCTACTTCTACAGATGGACAAAACACCTGTGGTCTAACAATGGCCCAAGCACCCTCCGATATTGGCTGCAAAGTATAGGTGGTTGTTAACACAGAGAAATGGATGAACTGTTATGTTGGCCTGAATTGTTGTAGTGTGGAGTGCTGAACTGTTGTGTTGTCTGTCTTGCTGTGCTGAACTAATATGTTGTGCTAAACTGATGGTGGGCTCCTGCTGCGGGTTTCATAAAATTCTATCTATTTTTACTTGGTAGCTCTTTGGTTTGGGTTGGTATTAGTGAAGATGGGCTACTGATAAAATGAGTAATTACCCTTTGGTGGCTACTGCTGCTATGTTTGGAATGCCGGTGAGCTGTGTAGTAGTTTTGGTCTATTTATTGGTAAAGATGGGCTACTAATAAAAGGAGCACTTACTCTGTGGTGGACTCTGCTGCTATATTTATGGAATGTTGTTTTGATCTATTTTGATCTATCAACTAGTTTTGGTCTATTTATTTCATTATTTTATTGCTCTTTGGTAATTTTGGGTTGTTTGGTCTGTATCAGGTTTGGTTAGCTTTTTATTGGGTGAGGTTGTTTTTGGTGTTTATGGTTGGCTTCTCACCAACTCGTGATGGTGTGCAAGCATATGATTGGGCGGTCTTATTAGTGCCAACCTAGTTGGGATTGACAAGATTCGCTATGATGCTTTTTGCACTCATCCTCCTCTTTCTTTTATTGATGTAATAGTTTTATGTTTCATCAATAAAGTTCATTTTCTTTGCTGATTGAAAAAAGAAGGAAAAAAAAAAAATCCCATTTTCACACCAAACTATGAGGTAACTATCGTCTATCATTTTGTCTATCTCACAGATAACTGAGTCACCAATATTTCTACCTTCTAAAACCGCAGAGAAATGCAATCTTTCTAATATGACATCAAAATCTATATGATAAAGCACAGTAAGCAAGCATTCCATAGAAAAAGTCAGAGTCCTTGTTTTAACTGAATGATAAATAATAGATGAACAACTCAAATCATATATTAGCCTTCTAAGAAACCTTCTGATTGATTAGAACTTCAGTTTATGCTTTTATCCTAGACCTTTTCATTTGTATTTCTAAGAAAATGGTGTTGATCATCATCTTTGGTTTGCGAGGAAAGAGCATTAGGGAAGGCCACTGAAGCCCTTCCTTTGCCAACATTCTCAAACTGGGCATGGCAAATGCAAAGCCATAGCGTGGTGTTGAAGTCGACTGTGGTTGATATCTTCATAGAGTTTTAATTCATATAATGAACTATGTTGAGCTATTTTGATCCTATTTTGAGTTTTAACTCATATAATAAACTATGTTGAAGTGAATTTGGATACTTTGTGTTTTAATTTTTGTAAAATTTTATTTTCTATATACTCTGTGGTTTGGGAGTAGAGTGCCTTTGGTGTGTGGATTTAAAATTTTTATTTTATTTTATTTGCTTGGATGACAAATTTAATTTTTGTGCATTTTAAGCTATGAAATTAAATGGTTACAAAACATTTTCTAAATTGACTTTTAGCGACGAAAATGTGTGGTAGAGAAAGTTATTTGTCTTTTAGCGACCAAATATAGTTGTCGCTAAAAATGTCATTATTTTGTTTTTTGCGACCAAGTTGGGATATTTTGTGACGAAATATTAGCAACCAAATGTTTAGTCTTGTAAAATCAAACATTTTGTGACAATATATAAATTGGTCGCTAATTGTCATTTTCAGCGACATTTTCAAAAATTTGTCACTAAAGACTTTTCTTGAATCACTTTTGGTGACTTTTTTAGTGAAGTGACGAATAATTTTGTCACAAAAACTATTTGGAGACCAAAATAATGGTTTTAGGGACCAAAATAATTGGTCGCCAAAAGTCTTATATGTTGTAGTGCACTACAAAAAATTAAGGGTTTAGAGACTAAAATTTTGGGACAAAATTATTTTTTAGGGATCAAATATTTTTGTTGTCATAGTGTCAATATTATATTTTTAGTAACGAAAATTGGACATTAATGATGAATTATTATTTTTTTAGGACCAAATTTTTTATCTCAAAAAATAAACCATTTTGAGACAAAATTATTTTGTCCCTAAAGTGTATTTATTAGTGACATTTTCAAAATTTTCCCATTAAAAGCCTTATTTTTGACTTTTTAGAACGACCTTTTAGCTACTATTCTCATGACGATAGAAATTACTCCTTAAATATCTTTTGTAACAAAACTTGCACTTTTAGAGATCAAAAAATTTCATCTCTAAAACTCTTATATGTTATAGTGTCTGTTTTTCTTCAATTTATGTGTATTTAGAGAAATTGAAGTCATTCTTTATTCAAAAAAAAAAAAAAAAAAAGTTGACCAAAAATGTAAATATATTATATGAAAGACCTCTTCTTTTTAGAATTGAGTCAAAAAAAATTCTTTTTTTTTTTTTTGTTTTTTTCTTTTTTTGATATTTCAAACTTTAGGCCCCGCCATAAAAAACTTTATGCTAATTTTTTACTTCCAATTTTGAAGACCAAATTAGAAAGAAAATTCGAATTTGAATTTCAAGTATCCCATTTTATTATATACATTCATTTAATTTCAACCTTGTGTACAACGGGACAGTAATTTTATATTGCTACAAGAATAGAGAAAATTGTTGAAAAGTTCAAGGTAAGGAGGATGTAAGGCATTAGGTGTAACACCCTAAAATAAATACAACAAACCCATCTCATAAGCGGAAATATAATTGAATTAACATGTCTTCATTCATCAGAGTGGATATACATGAGAGACAGATACAAGAAGAAATAAAGGTTAAACAGATAATCATTCGCCTCAATGGCTTACATCTTTCCAAGATAATTCTTGGTTACACCAAAAGTGGACCTTCAGTCCAATACATTTAAAGTCCTTTGGCAGTACAAAATTTGGCAGTACAAAAGTCAAGTACAAAAATAATAATGTTGAGCTCTCAGCTCCACAGTCCTTCCAAGCTAAGTCCTTGGAGGAGGCATATCACCAGCACCTGAAAATGGTTTTTCCCAAGATAGTGTGAGCCAAAGCCTAGTAGAAACAGTCTAATACAATATATGAACTTTAAAAAGGTTATAAATATGATGCACATGTTTACTGCTCAAAGATAAGATTGTTTACCACTCTTCTTCCTTCCAAAACCATACCATGCCAAGTATTGTATTCCAATTCAATTTATATCAATTCGTTTCCCGTCATTTCATATTTCCTCAATTCATGAGTCACACCCATTACTATCCAGACGACCCAACTGAGGCTATAACTTAGTGGTTTTCCTACCACACAACCATTACACACAAACACTTCAATTTGCCATTTTACAGAAATTTCGTCTGCGAGATTCGGCACCCATGTGTAGACAATGTTTTCAGGACTTTCACCCTGGATGCACAGGCCATTTTAATCCAATGGAGTCCATCTCCTTTCTTCTCCCAAACATGGAGTACATCTATTTTCTTCTCCCAAAAATCATACATATACAATGTATTAAAATACTGTCATATTCAATGACAACTAACAAGAGATTAGTTTCAATTTACCTAATCCTCATGCAATTTCTATAACAATCATAACTATCCTCCACCGATAGCCTAAAATAGATATTTCTAAACAGATATACAATCTCAATGACAGATAAATTGTCCAAATCCCAATAAGTGAGAGGTAATATATATCTAACTCTACCGTTTGCATAAACTCTCATTGAATTTCATATTCCCATTACAGATTTCATTATTTAAGTAAAATAATTATTTAAACGATTTAGGGCAAAACCCCATTTCCTTCCAAACCTCATCTCAACCACCATATCATCTATTTTAACACATCCCAAGTTCATATTCATTCCCACGACCCTTTTTAAGGCATCCTTTTTGAAAACCCTTCTTTTAAATTTAAACCCCAAACCCTAGGTTTGCTAAAATCACCTCCAAACCCAATGTTTCTTACACATCAAGAAATAATCAAGTTAAAAACCATATGAGAGTGTAGAAAATCCCTACCTCAAAGTGAGAAGACTAGCCAAGCAAGGATGAAACATCAAAGGTGTTCAAACCCAACTTTATTCGGATAAAAATGGAGATATTGAGATGTTCTATTTTTTTATCAAAGGGATTAGGGTAGAGAAATCACTAGATCTAGGTGAAAATATAGAGAGAAGGTGAGTTGTAGAGAGAGAGTCCTGATTTAGGGTTTTTTAGAGAAAAGAGAGAAAAAAGGGTGATAAAAAGTAGGCTGCTGTGAACTGATATACACACAGTCCGCTCGAGCGCCAGAGTTGACGCTTGAGCGTTAGGCACAATAAGTTGCCCCATTCGGGCACAAGAAATGACCGCTTGAGCGCAGAATACACACACCCAGTAGTTTTGTAGAGGACAAACCATCGCTTGAGCGCAAGAAAGGCCGCTCGAGCTAAACCCGCTCGAGCGTAGAATACATTCTCCTAGTAGTTTTGCAGAGCTACAAAAGTACTGAGAGTTTGCAAAGCTTGCTCGAGCCTGCTCGAGTGCAAGAACTGTCACTCGAGCGGAAAAGCAAAAAACCGGGTAACAAGAGTTTGAAAACCAAGTAACCAACCTGTTCCAACACATGTTCCAACCAACTCAATAGCCAAACTTATGCAAGAATCAACGGGAAATGATATAAACAACATTCAGAAACCATAAGCCCGAGTCTGAAACATAAAAAGGGTCGGGTCAAAACCGGAATCGCTATAATCTCCCCCCTTAAAGAATTTCGTCCCCGAAATTTCAAATCGAGTTTTACAGTTATGTTTAAATCAAATACAATAACGATAGATAATCAATTCCAATACCATGATCGATTCTCCGGTTATCCATTTTCATCAACTTCATACACAAGTCGCAATATTAAAAGTAAAATCCATATTTCCTAAAAAATTTACAATGTTTATATCAAATTCATATTTCCAAAACATACACAACATATATAATGTTCTCGTATATCCAAAACATATACAATGCTTTCATATTTCATTGACATAACAAAATTTCATTACATGCTCAAAGATCAACAAATAGGTTCGGATATTTCTCACGGACTTCCAACTCACGTTCCCAAGTTGCTTCCTCAACTCCGTGATGTTTCCACAATGCCTTAACCAAGGGAATTGTCTTGCCTCGCAAGACTTGGTCCTGGGTATCCAAGACTCTCACTGGTCTCTCCTTATACAAGGCATCCTCATCTACCTCTAAATCGATTCAATCCAACACGTGCGATGGATCCGGCTCATACTTTCGAAGCATGTTAATATGAAACACATCATAAATCCCGGAGAGCTGTGGCGGTAAGGCCAAACGACAAGCTACCTATCCAATCCGCCCAATGATCTCAAAAGGCCTAATGAACCGAGGGGAGAACTTCCCACTCTTCCCAAATCTCATCAAACCTCGCCTAGGTGATATCTTTAAAAAGACATGATCTCCTACCTCAAAAGACAAGGGTCTCCTCCTACGGTCAGCATAACTTTTCTGATGACACTAAGCCATAACTAACCTCTTACGAATAAGTGTCACTTTTTTTGTCGTTTCCTGAACTAACTCTGGACCCAACAAAGGTGCATCACCCACCTCGGCCCAACACACAAAAGACCTACACGGTCGGGCATACAAGGCTTCAAATGGTGCGATACCAATACTCAATTGGAAACTATTGTTATAGGCAAACTCCACTAAGGGCAAGTGCCTCTCCCATGAACCCTCAAAGTTAAAGATACAACCCCGACGTATATCCTCTAAAATCGGAATGGTATGCTGTGATTGTCGTTGGTCTGAGGATGATAAGCTGTACTAAAAGTCAGTCTAGTACCCAAGGCACTCCGTAAACTCTGCCATAACCGGTCGTAAAATGCGGATCTCTATCCAAGACAATCGCGACTAGGTCTCCGTGCAACCTCACAATGTCCCTAATATACAGGTCGACAAGATAATCTATTGAATCACTCACGTACATAGGTATAAAGTGCGCTGACTTGGTTAATCGGTCAACTACCACCCAAATGGCATCACTGCCCCATTGAGTCCTCGGAAGGCCCACAACAAAATCCATTGTGACATGCTCCCACTTTCACTCAGCTATAGGCAAGGGTTACAACAAACCTGCTAGCCTCTGATACTCGGCCTTCACGTGTTGACAAGTAAGGCACCTTGACAAAAACGCGACCACATCTTTCTTCATACCTCTCCACCAAAACTGGCGACTCAGGTCGTGATACATCTTTGTACCTCCCGGATACACCGCAAGGCGTGAATGGTGAAACTCTCGGAGTACTTCATCTGGGCAAAGACTTCGGCATAAAGAGACTATCAAGGTATCTAACACTGGAGTAAGAATACACGTTCAGGCCTTTTTTTACCTTCCCACTAGAAATCTTCTCCCCGGAGGGTTTCTACGTAAGATCACTCTTCTGTGCTTCTAACACTCAGTTCACAAGTATAAGTTGTGCAGCTACTGAAAACAAGGCTGCGAATTCAACGGACTCGCCAAGATGCAAGTCAAACTCCACAATAGCACCGATATCTCCCACTCCCGGATGGCAACACTAGCCACACTACCAATAGATTTCCTACTCAACGCGTCGGCCACAACATTGGCCTTTTTCGGTCGATAACGTAACTCAAAATCATAATCTTCTATAAATTCCATCCACCTCCTCTGCCTCAAATTCAAGTCCTTCTGTGTAAATAGATATTTTAGACTCTTATGATCAGAAAATACTTCAAACTTCTCTCTATACAAGAAATGCCTCCAAATCTTCAAGGCAAAGATCACTACTGCTAACTCTAGGTCATGAGTAGGATAGTTCCTCTCGTGTGTTTTCAACTGTCGTGAGCCATAGGCTACTACCTTCCCCTCTTGCATCAAAGCACAACCCAAGCCTTCCAGTGACGCATCACAATACACCAAGTAGCCTAAACCCCTCATTGGAATAATCAATACAAGAGTAGTGGTTAGCCTAACCTTGAGCTCCTGAAAAGACTCCTCACAAGTCTCATCCCATAAGAACTTAACTCCCTTCCACATTAATCTAGTCAACGGTGAAGCTAGCCTAGAGAAATCCTTCACAAATCTACGATAATACCTGGCCAACCCTAAGAAACTATGGATCTCAAAAGCATTCTTAGGTTGTTCCCAATCTTGCAATGCCTCTATCTTGGATGAATCTACCCTCACCCCTTCCCCAGATACCACATGGCCTAAGAACTTAACTTCTTTCAGCCAAAATTCACATTTCCCAAACTTAGCATACAGTTTGTGGGCTCTAAGAAACTCAAGCACTATTCACAAGTGTCCCTCGTGCTTCTCCGTAGAGGGTAAGTAAATCAATATGTCGTCCATGAAGACGACCACAAAACAGTCTAGGAACTCGTGGAAAATCTAATTCATCAGATCCATAAACACAGCTAGTGCATTGGTTAGTCCAAAAGGCATCACTAGAAACTCATAATGGTCATACCGCGTATAGAATGACATCTTAGGGATATCCTCCTCCCTTAATCTTAACTGGTGATAACCCGTTCTCAGGTCTATCTTAGAGAAGCAACAAGACCCCTTCAACTGATCAAATAAGTCATCTATACGAGGCATTGGGTACTTGTTGTTAACAGTTACTCGGTTCAACTTCCGGTAATCTATACAAAGTTGCAACGCTCCATCTTTCTTTTTAGCAAAGAGAGCCGGTGTTTCCCAAGGTGAAGTACTAGGGCGGATAAAACTCTTATCTAACAATTCCTAGAGTTGAATCTTTAACTCGCTCAATTCAATAGGTGCAAATCTATACGGTGCCATAGAAACCAGTGTCGTGCCAGGCACTAAATCAATAGAGAACTCGATCTCTCGGTGAGATGGTAAACTAGTAAGATCCTCGGGAAAAATATCGGGGTATTCACAAACCGCCCCTTGGCAATTCAACCCAGACTTCATCACACTCACCACTCAAAGAGCTTGCAAGAAGGCAACTAAGTTCACTCCGCCTATGCGAATCATATACCAGTGATAAGACTCTATCCACCTAGTTCCCCAAGAAATATAAACATTCTCTGATCAGGGTACATATAGTAATTCTCTGACGATAGCAATCTATAACAGCTCGGTATGACGACAACCAGTCCATACTTAAAATGACATCAAAACTAGACATGTCATGCAACACAAATACAAAAAGAAGTCAACGACCGGCAACCTCTATGTCACAACCCCAACAACTCTGCTTCAAGACAACCTCACCACCAATAGGTGACTTTACACAGATAGGAGATGCTAACTGAGCCAACTCTAACCCCAAAGCTAATGAAAATACAAATGAGATAAATTAATGGGATGCACCTGTATTAATCAACACATTAGCAACTAAATTGCAAAACAAGAAAGAACCTCTCATAACAGAAGGCACTGGTACAAGATCCGGCGTAGTAACAGCATACACACGCCCAGTAGGTCTCTACTTAACTTGCTCACCCCTCGGAGCATAAGCCTGATGTACTGACTGAGCTGAACAGGCTCCCTGACTGGCCCTCGAGGCCTGTGCTGACTGTGCAGGTTGGTGGCTCTGTGCCTGCCTCGAACCAGATGCACCAGGTGTGCCACCCAATTGCGGGCAAAATCTCTTCAAATGCCCTGCCTGCCCACACTAATAACAAGTGAGCGGCTGCCGTCTCCCTTGACTTTGGCCCTGTGAACGAGCCGAAGACAATGCAGACTGTTGCCCCCTTCCTCTCTATGGGCAAGCTGGGGACTTGTGGCCCAACAGACCACATTTGAAACAAGTAACATCTCCCTGACCACTCCTCCTAGAACCTGAACTGGGTACTAGAAAAGTGGACCTCGACTAAGCTTCCTGGGACAACTAGGGGTTAGAACCCCTTTATCTTTTACTGTCCCCATAACTGTCCTGACTCCTCCTAAAGCCCCTCATTCTTTTCTCCTCCATCTACATAATGGTCTCATGATGAGCCGCTGCCTCCACAAGGGGCCCATAATCTCTAATCATAGATCCAACCACTCTGAACATGAGCCCAATCCTCAATCTCTTCTCAAACTCTAAGCAACAGCACTCCTCGGTCACCACAAGCTCAGGTGCAAACCTAGACAAGCCAGTGAAGGTGGCCTCAAACTCGGCCACAGGTGTGTTCAACTGCACCAACTTAGAGAACTGGTCTCTCAACTTCTCCCTAATTGTAGGAGGCAAAAACATGTCTTGGAAGGCGTTGACGAATGCCTCCCAAGTCACCCCAATGTGCCCACGCACATAGTTCCACCATTAACCCATATCTCCCTTCAGCTGGGAGGATGCTAGGGTCACTCTCAGTCTGTCGTCCTGGATGCCAAGCATTTTGAACATCTTCACTATCTGTCTCAACCACTCATCTGCCTTTAGTGGCTTCTTAGGATCATCCAAAAACTCATTTGGATTCGACTATAAAAACTCTCGCTTCAGAAACGATGGCCCTGCCTTAGCTACTTGGGCCTAGACTAGATTCTCAGCCCTAAGAATGTCCATGGATTCTCTCAATGCTCCGGCCATTTCGCGGGCTAAGGCATCCATGGCCTGTTGACCAACTAGTTCGGCTACGTTGGCCTGACCAACCCCTTCTTTTTTGCATCGGAATCTCATCCAGTAAAGGCACTTCGTGCCTCCTAGGCCTACCACGCCTACCACCACCATGTCCATGTCTTGACATCCTAATGAAGGTAACAAAAGAGATTAGCACATTTACAAATGTGTTGAAGCTAACTCACTAACGTCTTAGTGTGGTGGACAATAGTAATTTACTCCACATAAATACGTAGTCACATAAACACATAAGAATTTCATTCCCAAATAATGACCGTCCTGCGGCTTTGCCAGAGTTTCAATTAGAAACAGTAGTGATCAAGTGCTCTTCTAATAGGACCTCTAGAAACCCATAGACTCAGCCAACATCCTAGAAACTCAATCCCATACCCATATAATCACATAAGCATATTATCATGTAAGCACATCATACAAACTAAAGTTTCTATCAAGTGAGGCAAACCCCCTGTTGTGGTAATAACCACTTCCCATGTACCCAAGCATTCAAACCCGGTACGCTCTGGTACCAAGTTATAATGCCCCAAAATAAATACAACAATCCCATCTCATAATCGGAAATATAATTGAATTAACATGGCTTCATTCATCAGAGTCGATATACATGAGAGACAGATACAAGAAAAAAATGAAGGTTAAACAAATAATCATTCGCCTTAATAGCTTACATCTTTCCAAGATAATTCTTGGTTACAAGAAAAGTGCACCTTCAGTCCAATACATTTAAAGCCCTTTGGCAGTACAAAAGTCAAGTACAAAACTAATAATATTTAGCCTTCAGCTCCACAGTCCTCACAAGCTAAGTCCTTGGATGAGGCATATCACCAGCGCCTGAAAATGGTTTTTCCTAAGATAGGGTGAGCCAAAGCCCAGTGGAAACAGTTTAATATAATATATGAACTTTAACAAGCTTATAAATATGATGCACATGTTCACTGCTCAAAAATAAGATTGTTTACCACTCTTCTTCCTTCCAAAACCATACTATGCCAAGTACTATATTCCAATCCAATTTATATCAATTCGTTTCCCGTCATTTCATATTTCCTCAATTCATGAGTCACACCATTGTTATCCAAACAACCCAACTGAGGCTACAACTTAGTGGTTTTCCTACCACTCAATCATTACATACAAACACTTTAATTTTTCGTTTTACAGAAATTACGTCCGCAAGATTCGTCACCCATGTATACACAATGTTTTTGGGACTTTAACCCTAGACGCATAGGCCAACTTAATTTAGTGGAGTCCATCTAGTGGAGTCCATCTCATTTCTTCCCCTAAACATGGAGTGTTAGGTTTTTATTCTTGGTAATTCTGTTTGACAAAACTCTTTTCAGTTGTAATTTTGTGCAACTTTTATTTCAGTGAGGCTATGAGTTTTTAGATGCGAATCCAACCTGAATTGTGCCTATGCAGAGGAGTTTGTTGTCTTAATCCTATCATGTTTGCCACTTCTCCTCCCAAACATCATACACATATAATGTATTAAAATACAATCATATTCAATGACAACCAACAAGTGATTAGTTTCAATTTACTCAATCCTCATGCAGTTTCTACAACAATCATAGTTATCCTCCACCGATAGTCCAAAGCAGATGTTTCTAAACAGATATACAATCTCAATGGCAGATAAATTGTCGAAATCCCCATGGGCGAGAGATAATACATATCCAACTCTGCCATTCACATAAACACTCATCGAATTTCATATTCCCATTACCAATTTCATTATTTAAGTAAAATAATTATTTGAACGATTTAGGGTAAAACCCCATTTTCTTCCAAACCTTATCCTGACCACCATATCATCTATTTTAACACATCCCAAGTTCATATTCATTCCTTTGACCCTTTTCAAGGCATCCTTTTTGAAAAGCCTTCTTTTGAATTTAAACCCTAAATCCTAGGTTTGCTTAAATCACCTCTAAACCCAATGCTTCTTACACATCAAGAAATAATCAAGTTAAAAGCTATACGAGAGTATAGAAAATCCCTATCTCAAAGAGAGAAGACGAGCCAAGCAAGGACAAAACTTCAAAGATGTTCAAACCCAACTCTATTCATATCAAAATGGAGGTCTTGAGATGTTCTACCTTTTTATCAAAGGGATTAGGGTAGAGAACCCACTAGATCTAGGTGAAAATATAGACAGAATGTGAGTTTTAGAGAGAGAGTCCCGATCTAGGGTTTTTGAGAGAAAATAGATAAAAAAAAATGTGATGAAAAAGTAAGTTGTTGTGAACTGACATACGCATAGTCTGCTCTAGCGTAAGAGTTGACGCTCGAGCATCAGACACAATAAGTTGCCCCACTCGAGCGCAAGAAATGACCGCTCGAGCACAGAATACACACACCCAGTAATTTTGTAGAGGACCGACCATCGCTCGAGCGCAAGAAAGGCCGCTCGAGCTAAACCAACTCGAGCACAGAAAGAACCACTTGAGCATAGAATACATTCTCCCAGTAGTTTTGCAGAGTTGCAAAAGTACTAAGAGTTTGCAAAGCCCGCTCGAGCGCAAGAAGTGTTGCGCGAGCAGAAGAGCAAAAATATGGGCAACTAGAGTTTGAAAACCAAGTAACCAACCTGTTCCAAACATGTTCCAGCCAAGTCAATAGCCAAACTTGAGCAAAAATAAACGGGAAATGATATAAACAACATTTAGAAACCATAAGCCTGAGTCCGGAACATTAAAAGGGTCGGGTCATAACCGGAATCACTTTATTAGGTCTAGTGAATTTATTTTCGGAGACTTATGTGTAGGTCCCAACAAGTGGACTTATTGTTTAATATGTTCTTTGATAAAATGACTTTTTTCACCAAACACTATTTTAAAAAGTCACTAATTGTTAATTTTCAGCAGCATTTTAAAAGTTTTGTTACAAAAAATGTCATTAATTATAAATTTTAGCAACAAGTTAAAAAAATTGTCATAAAAAAAGTCTTTAATTTTCAACTTTGAACGATAGTTTGAAAAATTCGTCGCAGAAAAACGTCACTAATTGTAAGTTTTAGTGACAATTTATAAAAATTGTAACAAAAAAGTCATTAATTGTTAATTTTTAGTAACATATGAAAACAAAAATCGTCACAAAAAAATATTTTTAGCGACGATTTCTCTAGGACTTATTTTCAATAGGACTTTATACGAATTAAGTCCAACTATTAGGACCTATTGGTAGTTTACCCTTTGTGAAGTAATTTGGTGAGAACCCTTTTTATTAGTTTTGGTGGACATTTTATTTCTAATTTTATCCTTTTATATATCTGTAGACACCCCATTTTTGACCGACCTTAAGGCTCAGACGTCATCAATTGAGCGCTCGATGATTGTGCATGTTTGTGCTCATTTTGAGTTTCCAGAGCCTTCGGCTGAGCGCCTTGTCTCGGGACCTCTTAACTTTCTCCTCTTGGCTTGGTTTTTGGACCATGCTTTGTTGCCTTTGCCTAGAGGGAGACCAGAGGCCTATAGGCCACTTCTTGTAGTCGTAGACTACCTTTCTCTCCCATAGGCCACCTTTTGTACCCGTAGACTAGTTTTCGGGGCTTCCAACTGAGTGCCTTGCCTTGCGAACTCTTGTCTTGCTTCCTTTTTGGCTTGTTTTTTAACCAAACCTTGTTATCCTTTGCCTGGAGAGTGGAACAGGGGTGTAGACCGATTTCTTCCCCTGTAGAGCACTTTTTCTGGTCAGCCAGCTAGAGTGGGTGGTTTGTGGACCACCTAAGGTGGTCAGCAGCCTGCCACCACCTTCCCTTCTCCCTGTAGACCACCTTTCCACCCCTGCCGACCAGTTGTTCTCCCTGTAGACCACCTTTTGTGGTCGGTCGACTAGTGGGACTGGTCGGCCGACCACCTCAATTGGTCGGCAGCTTTCCTGCTTTTTCTGTAAATATTTTGCTTGCCAGCTGTGCCAGCTGTTGGGCACAGAAAGCATCCTCCATACACGTGTATGGAGGGATTGCACTAAGCTTCTAGCTTGTTCAACAAGCTTGAAGCTTGGAATTCTATAAGAGGGAAGGTCCCTCTTCCTTTCCAGAGGTTCTGAAATTGCTTAGGGCTATACATATCCCTCTATCTCTATATTTCTCTCTCTATATATATATATATTTGTGCTTAAAAGTGTAGTTTCTTCACACTTTTGCCCACAAACACCTACTCAAACACCACACTCTTATTGCTGAGGTACCTGAGGGTCTTGCTTGGACTCAAAAGCTGGTTTTAGCTCAAAAAAGTTGCTAGAGTTGTTGCCTTGTTCTTGTTCTTCAAGGGTGGTCTGCACCGCCCTTTTCTGGTCGGCAACCCGCCAGGAGGTCCCTGTGTTGGAGCAGAAGCATTCTGGAGGTTTGTGCAGTGTTCTGAGATCAAATGCAAACAGAGGCAATTGGGGGCATGGTAATGGATTTCCGAGCGAAGCTGACCGAGCATGCATCATTCATTATTCCAAGGCAGAGCTGTGGCAGCCTAATTTAGCTTCTTTTTCTTACTTAGTTGGTTTTGTAACTTAATTAATTTGTTGATTAGTTAAAGTACTGTAATAATTAGTTGTAGCTAGGTATTTGATTTATGTTGTGTAATAATTAGTCTAATTAGTCTAATTAGATTATTAGATTAGTTAAGTAGCTTAGCTTAGCATAGCTAGCTTGTATTATTTATTCGGACCCTCTGTCAAGAGGGCACATGTTGTAATAAGTGTGCGTGTGTCTGATGCATTCTTCCAACCCCATTTCTTTCTCCCTTTTACTTATCAGCTTTCGATGGTTAGTTTAGGGCATGTTTCAATTAGCATACTTATGCTTTGCATGCGTGCATCATTCATTTGTATTGCATGCACCGGGCTCGGCGCATCATTCAAACTGCATTGTATTTCAAGACACTTTCTTGAATACGTGTTTGAAAGCATGTTATCAAGTGTTGCATTCATATGCCATTCTAGATAGCCGAGCCTATTTTAGTTGCATTTTTGCATGTGTTGCATTAGGCATCTTAACGTAGCTAGGATCATGCATAATTTCTAACTAGCTTCTGTTTTGGCTCGGAGTACACTGTAAGTGTTTATGCTTTAGGATCCTTGCATGTGTGTAAGTGACTGCCATGACAGCATGCTCGCCATGAGGCTATGTGCTTATTTGATATAACTGCATGAATGCCTGTGGATGAAGGCTTCATTGCTTGAATTGGAACAATTCATCAAAATGTGTGTTTTAAGCCCACTTGAAGTGGCAAATCGTCATATTTTAAGCCCACTTGAGGGTGGCAAATCCGTGACTTAGCCTACTTGCAAGTAGCAACTCCAAACCATTTTCAAAAACAAACATGAGATGTTTTGTTCCAAATCGAGCGATTTAGTCTATACTTGTGTGCTGTGCGTATCACATAGTAAGGTTAGCTAATAAACCGGAAAAAGAACACATGTGTTTTCAAAACAACATATCATGTTAGTAGAGGTCGATCTTTAATCGGGCAAGCAGGGGTGCTCATTTCAGAACCTTCCCCTCTCGTACCCAAGTTCCCGAGCCGAGGCAACTTCGATGATGACGGACACGTGGCCTTAGGCACGAGTCAGGGTTTCCTAAATTTCCCAAAAACAAAACATTTAGGTGGCGACTCTGTAATCTGGCAAAGCAGTCCATGTTTGGCACTTCTTGACTAAAATCGATTTTCCAACAAGATTTGCCGGATTTGGACTCTTTGGTGATTTATTAGTCTTACATTGCACTTTGTGAGACTAGATACAGAACCGTGACGGGAGTTCGAACTGTAGTAGCTAAGAACCCAATTCGCGCCCTCGCGCGTGGAGCGGAGTTTGGGCGGTCTACAATTTCTGGCGACTCTATTGAGGATTTAGAGAACTTGACTCGAACTCATGATATGTTGTTTTATCTACACTTATGTGTTTCTTTGCATTGCATTTGCATAGGTACGCCTAAGTCATAGTGTTTGCCATCTGCTATTCCTGAACGGTTTGTCGGAGGCTTGCTTGGAAAAGCGTGCCATAAGGTTGACCGGTTACGGGCTCTGCCACGATGGAAACACAAACCTCGATTTTCACCGAGGCACCCTTTTTGACCATTTGACCTAGTTGCATATCGGAAGCCTTAGAGACTGTTCCAAATTAGGACAGGTTGCTTACCCGAATGTAGGTTGTTTGAAACCGCTGCGTGCATAGTGAAACCCTAGCTCCTAACAAGATAGGACAGGGAAACCCTACCCCATCATAGGGGTATTTTGACTCTTACTTGCTTGATATGTGTTGTCAGAGTGTGTCTCTACAGGGTTGTATGTATCAGTTGCGAGTTTGGGTATCAGTCTGCGGACGTCAGTATTTGTGGATGTCAGATTTGAGGCAGATTTGGGAACAGTGATCAGTGTTGAGAACAGTGTGTTCAGCTTACAAATGCCAACTATGTGTTGTCTTTATTTTAAGCCAAAATGCTGTCCGTTTTTCTGGTTGTTTGTTTCCTTATTATGCTTTATTTATCTTTTTGCAAGGTAGTATAGCACAACTGCTTCCGAAAAGGCAGATGCCCCCCGAGCACTCTGGACTAGAGGTAGAAGGCTTTCCTGATCTGAGGATCTAGTTGACGGACAACCAGTGTTTGTGTCATTACCCCCAGTTACAAGACGGAGGTCATCCAGGCATAGATCACCAATACCGCGATTACCAATTCAGAGGTCTTTGTCTACTCCACCTGTGCGCAGTAGGGATCAAATTTTTGTTTCTCCCGCAGAGAGGGAACATACACTGGTTCAGTCAGATCCACACTTTACAGTCAAAATGGAGGACATGATGCGTCAGCTCCAAAATACCATGCAAGCCATTTAGCGGGATGCTGCCCGCCAGACAGAGTTTGCCGCGCGTTAGGCAGAGGTTGTGGCTCAACAGACAAAGCTGATTGCCAGGCTTCACCAACAACAACCACAACAAGCCAGAGCATCTGCTTCGTATCCACCCCTGCCCCCGCCTAAAGTTCTAACACTCGGGGATATTGCAAACATCGAGGAAAATACGAACGTCTCAACGGGGCTAGCTCCGCCCCCAATCCTACCTCAGCTGTCCAAAGCACCGGCTAATCTAGTGGATACAACGTTTGAATTTGAGGTGGATCCAATAGCGCTAAAAGTGAGTAAGTTAGATAAGCTGTTCAAAAAAGCTCAAGGTGTTAATTCCATTCCGGACATAGAGGATGGATACACCGATTCGACGGTGACTTTGTCGGACCGGTTCAAGATACCGCATATAGACCGTTTTGACGGTTCTGGGGATCCCATGGTACACCTGCAGTTGTTCTCAGATATCCTAAGGCCAATGGGCCTCTCCAGACTGCAAAAGCTTTCCCTCTTCGGCCGGACCCTATCGAGCATCGCGGCCATCTGGTATGCAAAGTTGGAAGATTCTATCAAGAGAAGTTAGAAAGAAATGGCCGAGGCCTTCATTGCCCAGTACTCATATAACACACAGATCGAGATCACAACTCGTGATCTCGAGACAACGAGGCAAGAGCCAAAATAGGGCTTCTCTGACTTTGTAACCCGTTGGAGGGCCAAAGCTTCTATGATGACCACCAGGCCGGTCGAGGAAGATAAGATACGGATGGTTGTGCGCAACCTCCAACCCAAACTGATGCAAAAGATGATCGTCTTGCCCCTTCCCACCTTTGCAGATTTACATGAGATTGGGGTACAGATTGAGGACGCCATGAAGCAGGGTCTGATTGACCACGAGAGAGCAGCCCAAGAGGGCATTTACCCACAGTTCGAATGCAGGCACGAGTAATGCTGTAGCTACCAGAATTTCTGACATGGGCATGGTCACCACCACCACACCAAAAACAGCCACCCTATTCATCGGTGCGTCCGGGTACCAGCTCACAAATAGCCAAATACCCACCCTGGGGCCAGAGGACTTATACCCTGCTGTATATGCCTTTGTCCAAAGCCCTGGGGGTTTTAATCAGGAAGGGGCATCTGAAGCCCCTGGAGCCGCGGCCCATTACCAAATAACCTCACACCAACCCATAACCTGGCCAAATACTGTGCCTTTCACCAACAGCATGGTCATGACACTGACCAGTACTTCAGACTACGTCATAAGATTCAGGATCTCATTGACAATAAGGTGATCACGCCTTCAGAGAAGTCGACTATCACAACCAACCCCCTCCCGCCACATAAGCAAGCACCACCACCCAAACACATCAACCTGATCCAAACCGCAGCCATTCCATATGACCCAAGTATATACGGCACGCTCCCCCACCTACCCAAGCCTGAGGTGTTCATCCCGAACAGCACAGACTTGTGCATGTTGAGCACCTCCCAAACCCAACCTGAACCGGTGGTGGTGTGTAGACACCCCATTTTTGACCGACCTTAAGACTCAGACATCATCGATTGAGCACTCGATAATAGTGCGTGTTTGTGTTCGTTCGAGTTTCCAAAGTTTTCGACTGGGTGCCTTGCCTCCGGCCCTCTAAACTCTTTGTGCTTTGGCTCGGTTTGCGGACCAAGCCTTGTTTCTCTTCCCTAGAGGGAGGAAGTGGTCTTGTAGACCACCTCTTTGTGGTCGTAGACCACTTTTTGTGGTCGTATACCACTTTTCTCGTTTGGAGACTAGTTTCCAGTTTTCAGAGTCTTCGGCAGCGTGCCTTGACTCGAGACCGCCTAACATTCTCCGTTTGGTGTGGTTTTTGAACCACACCTTGTTGCCTCTGCTTAGAGGGACACTGTGGTCCGGGAGACCACTTTTGTGGTCGTAGACCACTTTTGGTGCTGGTAGACTAGTTTTCGAGGCTTTCGGTTGCGCGCTTTGTCTCCCATACTTTCGTCTTGCATCCTTTTTGGTTTGTTTTTGGTACAAACCTTGTTTTCCTTGTTTGGAAGGTGGTACAAGGGTGGGAGACCAGTTCTTCCCCTTGGAGACCACTTTCCTTCCTGCTAGTTAGCTTTCTGGTCGGGCAACTGGTTTTCTTGGCTTTTGGGCCACCTTTTCTGGTCGGCCACCACACCATTGACTTGCTTTTAGTGTGCAGACCTCTCCTCCCCCTGGCCGACCAGTTTTCTTTTTGGGAGACCACTTGTGGTGGCAGCCGACCACTACATGTAGCTGGCCGACCACTTCAAGTGGTCGGCAGCTTTCCACCAGCTTCCTGGAGATATTTTCTTACCAACTGGTAAGCACAGAAGCCATCCTCCATACACGTGTATGGAGGGATGGCTTTAGGCCTAAAGCTTGTCTAACAAGCTTGACCTTTGGTTCTCTATATAAGAGAACCTCCCCCCTCCTTCTCTAGGTTCAGATTTTGTGGCTTGAGCTATAGATACACACTTGTCTCTATATTTCCTTGTTTGCTCTTGTTTTGTACCTTAAAGTGTATATTCATCATCATATTATTGCACACAGACACACACTCAAACACCATCCTTTTGTTGCTGAGGCTCTTTGAGGTTGGTTTTGGAGTTTTTGGATTGGTTTGAGCTCAAAGAAGTTGCTGGAGTTACAGCTTTGAAGGTGTTCTTCAAGGGTGAGCTTCTAACCCTTAAAACCCTTGTTTTGGCTTAAGCTTTTGGACCTATTTGCATGCTTTCTTTGGCTTGACTTTAAACTACAAAAAGTTCTAATTTTGTATGCTTAACATGTTTGTTTAAGGTCTCTTTTGTGTTGGGGGTATTCTACCCCCTCTTAGGCCTTGTTTTGAGCCATCCCTTTAGGCTCTTGTTTTACCCTTTGCATGACCTTTCTACCACTGAATTCTAGAGGAATTTCAGTGGTGGAAATGGTGTTTTGAGGTCCCAAAAAGGAGAGGGTCATCCCCTCTCCTTGTGTTTTGTATCCTTGCTTCATTTGCCTCATATTTGAGCATGTTTGTTAAGCTTATGTTGGCCATATCTTAGCATGTATTTGGGGTTATTTTGACATGGTATACCACTATTTTGACTTGGTTTTTTCACCTCATGCATGCTTAGTACACTTGTAGTGTAAATCTTACAAACTAGCTTTGTGTGCCTCATGTTTGAGCTTGTCTTTCTAGTTTGTTTTGAGTCCATCTCAGCATGTTCTTGGTTTTTTTTTTGCCATGATATACCTCTGTTAAGGTTTGGTTTGATAGCTCCATGCATGCTCCATGCACTTGTAGTGCAATTCCATGAACTAGCCTAATGTGTATCATGCTTTAGACTGTCATTCTAGCATGATTTTGGCTTAACTCTAAGAAGATTTTGTCCATGTTTTAGCATGCTCTAGCTCTAATTTGTGTTGTTTTGGTCATGCATGCCATGCTTTGTATAACTATAATGCATTCTAGCTTGTTAGCTTCGTGTATCAAGTCCACTAGCATGCATTGCTTGGGCTATTTTCGTGATTTGGCATCATTTCTTATGTGATTTCAGTCCATGTAGTGTGGTCATGCACTTGCATTTGTCACTCTTTCCTTGCCTTGGAGAGTTGGTGTTTTATGCCTTAAACATGAGCCATTGTGTATGCCTTCATGCCTAAGCTTGCGAGCTATCATTTCAATGTGTTTTGTGGGTTATTTTGCCATAATATAACTCTGATTTTTGTTGGCAAAGCCATCTCATGCTTGGTCTTGGTAGGTGTAATGTAATTCTCCCTTTTTGGCCTTGCATATTCCATGCTCCATGCCCTTCATGCTAGCCTGTTTGGGCTTCCTTCCATACATATTTTAGTATCATTTTGACATGCTCTAGGACTATTTTGGGTTTCCTTTGCCATATGTTTCATGTTTTGCATAGTTGTAGTGCAAGTGCCTTGCTAGTTTCAAGCTTTGGGCAACATAGCATGCTTCATTTGCATTGTGTGCATGATTTGGCATCATTTACCATGACATTTCAGAGTATATAGGACTACCATGCTCCCACTTATTTCATGCTTTGAATTCCTTTGAGTGTTATGCATTTGTTGCATTGTTTGTGGCCTAGCATGTATGCCATCTTGCCTAGGTCCTTGAGCCCTCATCTTAGCATGTTTTGGTCTTTGTTTAGACCTAATTAAGCTCTGTCCATGGTTGGTTCATGCATTTGTGCCATGTGTTGCATGTCCCTTTGTATAGTCCTCTTTGCTAGCCTTATGCCTTAAGGACCCTAGCATGCCATGCTTGTATTGTTTGAGTGATTTGGCATCATTTCATCCCTTATTTCAGTGCACTTAGTGTTGTTACACTTCCAAATTTGTCACTCTTTGAGCACTCTTGACAGTTGTGCTCTTAGGCCTAGTGGATAGGCCAATGCATGTGCATGCTTGTATATGCTTTTGTGCCTTCATTTCTTAGCATTATGGCCACTGATTTAGGCATGACTGAGGTCTGTCTATTTTGGTTTAAGTCCATCGAGCATGTTATGTGAATGTTGCTACATTGCCTCATGTTGTTACATGCTTATGCTGCCTTGCATTGTGTATGCATGCATTAGCCTTGGCAGCATGCTCATGTTGCATTAGCATTGTTTGCATGTCATTAGCTTTGTTAAGTTAATCATGTCATATTGCATTGTGTATGTGTAGACACCCCATTTTTGACCGTCCTCAAGACTTGGACGTCATCGTTTGAACACTTGATGATCATCCATGTTCGTGTTCGTTTTGAGTTCCCGGAGGTCTCGACCGTGCGCCTTGCCTCAAAATCTCTCAACTTGTTTGTTTTGTGCTTGGTTGTGGACCAAACACTTGTGTTTTTGCTTCTGAGGGAAGAGGGTGGCTTGTTGGCCATCCCCTCAACCCATCGGCCAAGGCATGAAGCCATCGGCCTTGTTTTCTTGCCATCGGCTAAAACTGTTGGCCGATCGGCACTCCTTTTAGTCGATCGGCCCTTGTGTTCGTCGATCGGCCTTGTTTTCTGGCCCAGCCCTATTCATCTGCTTTATGCAGATATTTTATGCCAGCTGTCACAGCTAGCATTCACAATTCACATCCTCTATACACGTGTATGGAGGAAATTAAACCTTGTTTTAGCTTGCTTAGGAAGCTTTGGAATTAGAATTCTATAAGAATGGAGCTCCTCCTCCCTTCTCAGGGGTTCTGGAATTTTGATATAGAAGTTCTAAATCTATCTCTCTCTATATTTCCCCTCTCTCTATATTTTTGTGTGTGTTTGTGCTCTAAAGTGTCTTTTGTTCACACTTTTGCACTAGAGCACCTAGTAGAACACCATCCTTGGTTGCTGAGGTGCTAGGGAGTTGGTGTGAGAGTTCTTGAGGTGGTTTAAGCCTGGAAAACCTGCTGGAGCTTTGTTCTTGAAGGTGTTCTTCAAGGGTGAGCAAACTTGCTTTTAAACCCCCATTCTTGCTTAAGCTTTTAGACCTATTTGCTTATTGTTTTAAGCTTAGCTCTTAACTGATAAAAGTTCTGATTTTTGTTTCTTTAGATCTTTGTTTGAGGTCACTTTTTGGTTGGGGGTCATCTTCTCCCTCTTAGGCCTTGTTAGGCCTTGTTTTAGCCATCCCTTTTGGCCCTTGTTCTTGGCTTTGCATGACCATTCTACCACTAAAATCCAGAGGATTTTTAGTGGTGGAAATGTAGTTTTGAGGTCTTAAATAGGAAAGGGTCATCCCCTCTTCTTGTTGTCCTGTATGCTAATATAAATGGCTTATATTGGTGGCATGTTTGTTTAGCTTGTTTTAGCTTCATTTCAGTATGTATTAGGCTTTGCTTTGCCATGATACAACACTATTTTTGCTTGGTTTTGTCACTCCATGCATACCTAATACACTTGTAGTGTAAATCACACAAACTAGTCTTATATGCTTCATGTTTGAGCATGTCTTTCTAGCTTATGTTGACTCCATTTCAGTGGGTTTTGGTGTTGTTTTAGCATTCCATGACTCTATTTTGGGTGGGTTTAGTTGGCTTTTACATGCTTCAGGTACTTGTCTTGCAATCCTCTCATTTGCCTTAACATGCACCATGCCTTAACATGTCATTCTAGCATGCTTTTGGCTTAACTTCAAGAAGCTTTTGTCCATGTTTTAGCATGCTCTAGCTCTGATTTGTATTGTTTTAGTCATGCATGACTTGCTTTGTATAGCCATAAGGCATTCTAGCTTGTTAGCTTTGAGTGTCCAAGTCACTAGCATGCTTTATTTGGACTATTATCATGATTTGGCATCATTTGAAATGTTATTTCAGTCCATGTTTCATGCTCATATACTTGCAATTACCATTCTTTTAACGCTTTAAAGAGTTGATGTCTTATGCCTCATGAATGGACCATTGTGTATGCCTCCATGCTTAGGTCTTTGGGGTGCCATCTAAGTGGGTTTTTGGGCTTATTTTGTTATTCCATAACTCTGTTTTTCATTGGATAAGTCATGCCATGTTTGGTTTTGATAGGTGTAGTATAACACCCCTTTTGTAGTCTTGCATGCCTCATGTTTTTGGACTTTTGTTCAAGCTTGTGTTGGCTAATTTCATGCTTGTTTTTGGTCTTGTATTGACCTGCCTTGGGACTATTTTGATAGCCCTTGGCCTTTTGGGGCTTGCCTTGTATGGCCATGGTTTGAGTCCCTTGGCTAGTTTCAAGTTTTGGGCCTTCTTGCATGATTTGCTTGCTTTATTTGGTTGGTTTGGCACCTTTCCATGCATGATTTCAGAGCTTACTATGCTTGTAACATGTCCATATTTGTCCCATTTTAAGTGTTCTTGAAAGTTGCCCTCCCATGCCCAGGTGATAGGCCATCACATGTGCATGTTTGTATGTGCTTTTGTCTATTATTTCTTAGCATTTTGGCCACTGATTTGGGCATGTTTGAGAGCTGTCCATTTTAGTTTAAGTCCATATTCGTATGTTGTTGCATGCTTGCCTCGCATATTGTTGCATACTTGGCACATTACATGTTGTTACATGCTAATTCCACTACATGTTGTTGCATACTTGCTCACCCTTGCATATTGTTACATGCCTTGCATGTTTGCATGCTTAGGTTGCATTTCGCATGCTTGGTATGTTTTTTCATGTTGTTGCATGCTTATTTCATTTTGCATACTTGTTGGATTACATGTTGTCACATGCTTGTTATTGGTATTGTTGTCACATATCTATGCCTTGCATCTTTACATGTTTAGGTTGTATGCCTATTGCATATTAGTTGCATTGCATGATATTGTTGCATGTTGTTGCATGCTTGAGTTGTTTGCATGTTTGCTTGCATGCTTAGGTTGCATCGCATCATGTGTGCATTGCCATGCCTCTTCATCACACATGATAGAGGTTAAGGTCCCTTATGTGTTTTGTGCATTTCATTTCATATTGAATTGCACACTTGCCTCCTTTGGCCATCATGCATTGGAATGCGTGATTGGTGGTCCGAGGGTCAAGAGCTACACACCTTTGAGTCTCAAACATGATAAGGGGTGTAGCTGCAAACATTATCTTGTAAATGTATTGCCATGCTCTGTTTATCCTCTACTACAGCACAAGAGCATTTTACAGGAAAAGATGGCCGATCGGCTATCTTCAGTGCCGATCAGCTACAAGTGTTTGGCCGATGGCTTCATATGTGGTCGATGACCCCTATTTCTTGGCCGGTGACCATGATTTTTGGCCGATGGCCTCCCACAGTGCCCATGGGGTGAATCAGAAGTGTGTTGGGAATTTTCACACTTTGCAGAGGTACAGAGAAGTGCAAACAGAGGCAACATGAGGCATGGCAATAGATTTCCGAGCGAAGCCGACCGAGCATGCATTTGTCCCTCTTCTCGAGGCCTCTTTACTGTTCTTCGTGGCTTAATTAATTTATTAATTATTTAAGTGTTGTAATAATTAGTTGTAGCTAGTTATTCATTTGATTGTGTAATAATTAATTAGCTTGTTAGTTAGTTAATTAGATGGTTTATATTGTTCTTTCGGTCTCTCCCTCGAGAGAGCCAATTGGTGTAATAAGCGTGCGTGTATGTGATGCATATCTTCCAACCCTACTTCTTTCTCCCTTTTACTTAATCGCTTACGATGGTTAGTTTTAAGGCATGTTTTATTTAGCATCCTTATGCTATGCATGTTTGCATCCATTCATCAGTATCGCATGCACCAGGCTCGGCGCATCATACTAACTGCATTATATTTCAATTCCTACTTGAATACATGTATCGAATTGTTGTATCTCATATGCCATCTTAGAATAGCCGAGCCTATTTCTAGTTGCATTTTGCATGTGTTGCATTACCCATCTTGACATGAATTAGGATCATGCATTGATTACTAACTAATTCTTTGTTTTGGCTCGGAGTACACTGTGAGTGTTTATGCTTTAGCATCTCGCATGTGTGCAAGTGTTGCCATGACAGCATGCTTGCCATGAGGCTAATTGCTTATCTGATATAACTGCCTCAATGCCTATGGGTGAAGGTTGGATTACTTGAATTGGGACGATTCATTGAAATCCGTGTTTTAGCCTACTTGCGAGTAGCAAACTTCAATCCATTTCCAAACGAACGGATATGCGATGCTTTGTTCCAAATTAGGTGATCTAGTCTATACTTGTGTGTTGTGCGCATCACATAGTAATTCTAGCTAATTAACCGGAATAAGAACGCATGTGTTTTTAAAAAGAAGATATCATGCTTAGTACAGGCCGATCTTTGATCGGGCGAGCGGGGGTCCTCATAGATGACCTCCCCCAATCGTACCCAAGTTCCCGAGCCGAGGCAACTTTGGTGATGATGGACACGTGGCCTTAGGCAACGAGTCAGGGTTTCCTAAATTTTCCCAAAAAAAAAAATATTTAGGTGGCGACTCTGTATCTGGCAAAGCAGTCCATGTTTGGCACTTCTTTACAAAAATCAGTTTTCCAAAACGATTTGCCAGATTTGGACTCTTTGGTGATTTATCAGTCTTGCATTGCACTTTGCAAGATTAGATTTAGAACCGTGACATTTGAGTCTGAACTGTGGTATGCTAGAGAATAAAACGAGATCTTCTCGGGAGTTCTCCGGGCGCGTCCATAGTTTCTAGCGACTCTGCTGGGGAGTTAGAGAACTTGACTCGAACTCATGATATCTTGTTTTGACTACACTTATGTGTCTCTTTGTATTGCATTTGCATTGGTGCGCCTAGGACACCGTGTTTGCCCTATGCTATTCCTGAACGGTTTGCCGGAGGCCCGCTTTGAGAAGCATGCCAGAAGGCTGACCGGTTGCAGGCTCTATCATGACGGGAAGACAAACCTCGGTTTTCACCGAGGCACCCTTTTTGACCATTCGACCTAGTGCATGTTCGGAATCCATAGTGACTATTCCAAACTAGGACAGGTTGCTACCCGATTATAGATTGTTTGAAACCGCTACGTGCGTAGTGAAACCCCATCTCCTGACAAAATAGGACAGGGAAACCTTACCTCACCACAGGGATGTTTTGGCTCTCATTTATTTGCTATGTGCTTTTAGAGTGCGCCTCTACAGGAATGCATATATCAGTTTTCCAGTCTGGGTATCAGGCCTGAGGGCATCAGTGTTTTAGGGGAATCAGTTTTACCTGAGGGTATCAGTTTACAGGCAGAATTTTGGGCAGAATTCAGTAATGAGTACAAGTCATTCAGCTATGTTCATGTCTGTATTGGTGAAATTGGGCTAAGATCCTGCCAGTTTTCTCTTTTGCTAGGTAGTTTTGGGAACCGTAGCTTCAGAAGGCTCCGACATCCCCCAGGTTCATTGAATTTGTGCTGATAGACTTTGTTGGGTCAGAGATTCAGTTCAGAGTAGCCGGTATTTTCCTTCGCTGAGGCAAGGCAGAGAAAGGCCAATCAAGGCTCACTGGTTCATCTGATCCATTAGTCACCAGTCACATCACCTCTGTTCTGTTCAGCAGACTCGTGATGACGCAAAATTCAGAAGAAATTGTGGTCATGGCAGCAGCATTAAACCAGGGAATCGCCATGCAGGGTGAGACCGATGTTGAAATGCAACACCCGCCTAGGTCACCTGCCGCACATCCAATCTGGGAACCCCAATTATTCCAAACCCGTGAGCCCACCACTTTTGAGCTGATGGGAATGATCGGCGATCTTAAGAGATCTGTGGCTGATCTAGCCTTTGGAATGTCGGCTCCGCCATCGATCATATCACACGCTGGGAACTTCATGCCGGAAGAGCCCTAGCTATTGGGGCGGATTGTAATTGAACTCAGCCAACCTGAAGCCATCCCAAGTTCCGGTAATGACATGTCGACAACAACAGAACTTTGCACTGATGTAGCAACCCAAACCTTCAACCAAGCTGAGGCGAGTGGTAAGAACAAGATGGAGGTGGACACTGATCCCTATGAACAACTTCTGCAGGCTGTTGAAGCTTTGAAAGCCGGAGGACTGAACAAGCAGCAAGTGTTTACAGTTGCTACAAAAACTATGGATGACACTTTCGTTACTCAGAACAAGGGCAGTTCGAACCAAGGGGAAAATTGGGAGAGGGGCCGTCATACCAGAACTGTTCCTCCCAACCCTAATTCTACACCCGGGAAAGATCAGCAGACCAAGCCAGCACCTGCTAACCCCTTTGCTAGTGCATCCAGCAAAAATCCACAAACCTCGAAATACTTACCTCGAGGCCGCAGGGTCTTCCATGCCCTCTATATGCCTTTGTCCAAGGCTCTTCAAATCCTTGCTAAAAAGGGGCATCTCAAACCCCTCGAGCCTCAGCCTCTCCCTAGTCATCTTCCATCTAGTCATGACGCTACCCAATACTGTGCGTACCATCAACAAACTGGTCACAGCACCGACAATTGCTTCCGTCTTCGCCACGAAATACAGGATTTGTTTGACAACGGGGTCGTTCTCCCACCAAGCTCAGCAAAGTCTATCATCACTGGATCAGTGAACCTGGAGAATAATATGATGTGATTAGGGGATGAACCACCTGCGGGTGGCGTTTAGTTTACTTCAGATGTGGCGTATGGCACGCACTATTTTGAGCATTTGCGAATGCTAGTTTTTGTACTTTCTGACTTAGGTATTCAGTCAGTTTTGTTGTCTTGTATATAGTCAGTCCTTTTGTACTAAGTCAGTCGGGTCTGCCTTGTTGTATCGGGCCAGTCCTATTTGAGTCGGGTGATTTTGGGGGTGTTACCTCAGGTATCACTATTTTGTTTTGTGTTTGTCTTTTCACTTTCTTTTGAGTTTGTTTCTGCCTGGAGCCAGTTGTGCCAGCAAATTTGAATGAAACGGCAGTGCTTTTCACCTGCTTTTCTGTGCCTTAAAATCATTGCATTGTGACGAAAACAAAGAGGAAGGAATTCCTTGGGATTTGCAAAAATTTGATCAACTAAGAGAAAGAGAGGCACGCTACGCCCTTAATGAATGAGATCATGTGTGTTAATGTGAGTACTGAGAAGGATCCTGGCTTGGTCCAGATTGGTTCCGCACTGTCTTTAGCGTGAGTGATTAGTCGCTTTCTTTAAAAAAATTCAAAAAAACATTTTGCGCGGTCCTGCGAAGACTTGTGTGGAATCGCTCTTGAGATTGTGCAGCCTAGGTTTGCTCTCGGCCTCGAGACTCAACTCCTTTGCTTTCAAACCTGGAACTTAGATACAGAATGTTCAACCGTCAACTGCAATGTACGGCCTGTTTGGCCAAATCAGAAGCAGCCCATGAACTAGGGACGAGAATATCATATGTGATCAAAAGAAAGCTTGTAAAGCTAGATCAGGAGCACCCCTCGAACTAGGGGCAAAGAGGTCAGATTATGCTTGAAGAGCCAAAGATGGATCATTCCGCAAATCAATGAAGATCGGCAAGAATGCCAAATCCCAGAAGGGAGGAAAGAAGAAAGTATTGCTGAAGGACAACTAAGTTCCTATCCACAACACTAGGGGCAAGTTCAACCCCCATTGGATGGACTTCTACATCATCAGCGAACGGCAACCATTCTCCTGGATTCAGATGGCCTCGAGATCCCAAAACCATTTGACATGGACAAAGCTACACTTTTACCCTTGAGAGGCTCGCTGGGCCAAAAATCCGAAGGGCGACCCAGGCAAAAGCTAGAGCAAATGAGAAGAAAAAAAAAAAAGAAGAAAAATGAAGAAAATGAAAAGAAAAGATGAAAAAAAAGAAGAAAAATGAAGAAAATGAAAAGAAAAGATGAAAAAAAAAAGGGGGAAAAGAAATGAAAAGAATTGAAAAGAAAAGAAGAACATAGCTCGCAAGGTTGAAAACTCGGAAGGGCGGCCTTCGCAAAAGTTAGAGCGCAAAAGGTGATGGTTAATACACGAGTGAACTTGAACCGGAACTACGTAAGGCTTGATTCCCATGTTTGGGATACGTAGGCAACTTCATTCTGAAGTCCAGCCACAAACACTTCCAAATCGACTGTGTCAATATAATGGTTTTGATTATCTTTGCCTTCTTTGTATCCGAGAGTTCGGTTGTGGTCGTCACTTTGAAGACTGATTATAATGCACTGCGGTACCGCGGTACCATTCAGACAAGGGGCAACTTTCCGTTGCCGTGCAGTGCCACTTAGACAAGGGGCAATTTTCTATTGTTTTGGATCTGAGGTTGTGCATCTCGAGAATAAGTTTCGTGCTCGTTGAGCAGTGGCCATTTGCAAAAACAGTTTTTGAGAATTTTTACTTAGCTTGACTAATTTTCTCCAAAATTATTCCATTTTTCCAAAACTAGACCATATCTTGGACCCAAAAGGGAAAATTTTCAGTGCTCACAATCTAACTTGCATGATTTTGAATAAAAAAAGTTGAACAAGTATGTTAATCTAACTCTCATTTTGGTCAAAGTTGTTTTAATAGAAAACCAAAACAAAAAATGGTCAAAATGATGAACTAGGGGCGCAGTTGAGTCAAGTGTTCTGTCTTTTCCCCATTGTCAACATACCTGCCAGAAAGGGCACCCTACTTGCCAGAAAGGGCGTCATATTTTGCCAGAAAAGGGCACAGCGGAAGCTAACAGAAAAGGGCTGAAAGCTCTCTAATCCTCCAAGTAGCGAGGTATCAAGCCAAGTGCGAGGCACGAACTGGAATGGATTGAGATATTCCACTCCCTTGTCTGGACAAACCTAATCACGCCCAAACTCCCAAGCAGAACATCGTCAACCGATGCTAGCTGCAAATTTGCTGCACATTCAGTTGTAGCGCAAATCCTCTGTGGGAGGAACTCACTAGCTGTGCGCAGAAGAAAAAGAATCTAGTAGAATGCTAGGGGCAGGAGCCCATAATATCTTGTTTATCCAGCAACCATCCAGGGGAGGGATAAAAAAAAAGAATAGAGATTGAAGAATAGAGAGATGTGTGTTGAGAGAAAAGGTGAGACAAGGGCTTTTTCAGAAAATAAGAGCCTGAGGGCTGAGTGATGTGAGAATCACAAATGAGAAAGGATGGGAAACAGTACCCGAAGAAACTGGCTCATCGTGAACTGAGAGGTCTCTCGCCTTTGTAATACGTCTGAGTGTCGTGTTTGTTGTTTTGTTTGTCTCAATTCTTGTTTTGAGTCGTTTCAAGTGTTACTCGATGAGTTTTGGTTGTTTACCTTTTGTTTTCCGTTGTTGAGTCATTTTGACTGTGGTCAGTTGTAGGCTCGATACCTAGTTGAGAACTCCTCTCAATTTCAAAAAGGAATCGTTTTGAGCTCAGAGTGCTGTGCCATTCTCCACATTTGTGCAAAACAGGATTCGTTCTTTCATAAAATTGCAGGGTTCAACCCAGGTCATGTCAGAATAATGGAGTCAGGACCTATCTGAAGCTATGTGGGTTCTGGGCTACAAAGCAAAAGAAAAGAGGACAATTTGGAACATCTGAGTTTGTTTCGACTTCTGCCGATTCCGTCTTTCCATCTCGTGTCTTCAAAGTGAACCAAGCACTGTGTTGTGAGCTATGTGTTTAGAGTGAGCAGTGCGTTCTATGAGCCGTGTGTAGAATAAACTGAGTACTGTGTTATGAGCGTGTGTTCAGAGTGAGCAATGTGTTCGGAATGAGCAGTGTGTTATGAGCTGTGTGTTCAAAGTGAACAGAATACTGTGTTGACTGTTTCAAAGCCAGAATGGTGATCAGAAGTGCTCTTCCTGAGTATCGTTCCATGCCAGGGGTATCTTGGCTGTGTTTGTGATGAGTTCCTAGGAGATCAACTGTGATAGTGGAAACTAGAGTTCGAATGGTTGTTGCCTAGAACACAAAGGTTTGGAATTTCCGAGACTAAAGTCTAGTTTGAATACCCAGGGGTGTATCCCCGGCTTAACATCTGTATGGAAGCCCCATAGGTTGAGGTAGCGGGTATGCGCCTCAGTTCTGGATACTGATCCAACCTAGTCTGTCACCCCGTTGAAGAATAGGGAAAGTTGTGAGTATGATCAGGAACAAAAGCGCATCCGTGGTTTCCCCAGCAGATGTTGCTCCTTGTCAGCGTTTCAGGACCTTTGAACTGCGAGTTGAAGGTAAGAGTTCGAAGAACATAAAGGGGAGACCCCCGTTAGAGCAGAGCGGTTTACCGCCACTCACCCCATGAGGTGCTTCTTAAAACGCCGCTTTGTTTGTTTATTGCATTCCCTAAACATCATGCTCTACATTGCTCGTAACATGTATCGTATCATCTCACTTAGTGCATTTATTTGCATCTTGTGTTATCTTGTGTCGTTTATCCTTTTACGCTGAGCAGCACTTAGGATCGTTGTCCTCCGGGGCTATCTCAGGTTGCGTTGTATACGTGCCTCGGCGGGTTGTTTTGGACCCCCTCTCACGATTTCAGCGTGGTTTGAGTGTCCTTTTCCTTACGCGATTTCAGCGTGTTTGGAATTTATCTCAAGTTGCGTTGTATACGCGCCTGGGCAGGTTGTTTTGGACCTCCTCTCATGATTTCAGCGTGATTCGAGTGTTCTTTTCCTTACGCGATTTCAACGTGTTTGGAACTTATCTCAGGTTGTGTTTTGAACACACCTAGGTGGGTTACTTTTGGACCTCCTCTCATGATTTCAGAGTTGTTTGAGTGTCCTTTTCCTTACACGATTTCAGCGTGTTTGGAATTTATCTCAGGTTGCGTTGTACACGCGCCTGGGCGGGTTGTTTTTGGACCTCCTTTCACGATTTCAGCGTGGTTTGAGTGTCCCTTTCCTTACACGATTTCAACGTACTTGGAATTTATCTCAGGTTGTGTTTTGAACACACCTGGGCGGGTTGTTTTGGACCTCCTCTCAAGATTTTAGTGTAGTTTGAGTGTCCCTTTCCTCACACGATTTCAGTGTGTTTGGAATTTATCTCAGGTTGCATTGTATACGCGCCTGGGTGGGTTGTTTTGGACCTCCTCTCACGATTTCAGCGTGGTTTGAGTGTCCCTTTCCTTACACGATTTCAGCGTGTTTGGAATTTATCTCAGGTTGTGTTTTGAACACACCTGGGCGGGTTGTTTTTGGACCTCCTCTCACGATTTTAGTGTGGTTTGAGTGTCCTTTTCCTCACACGATTTCAGCGTGTTTGGAATTTATCTCAGGTTGCGTTGTATACGCGCCTGGGCAGGTTGTTTTGGACCTCCTCTCACGATTTTAGCGTGGTTTGAGTGTCCCTTTCCTTACACACTTGGGCGGGTTGTTTTGGACCCCCTCTCACGATTTCAGCGTGGTTTGAGTGTCCTTTTCCTCACATGATTTCAGCGTGTTTGGAATTTTCTCAGGTTGCGTTGTATACGCGCCTGGGCGGGTTGTTTTGGACCTCCTCTCACGATTTCAGAGTTGTTTGAGTGTCCTTTTCCTTACACGATTTCAGCATGTTTGGAATTTATCTCAGGTTGCGTTGCATACGCGCCTGGGTGGGTTGTTTTTGGACCTCCTTTCACGATTTCAGCGTGGTTTGAGTGTCCCTTTCCTTACACGATTTCAACGTGCTTGGAATTTATCTCAGGTTGTGTTTTGAACACACCTGGGCAGGTTGTTTTGGACCTCCTCTCAAGATTTCAGTGTGGTTTGAGTGTCCCTTTTCCTCACACGATTTCAGCGTGTTTGGAATTTTATCTCAGGTTGTGTTTTGAACACACCTGGGCAGGTTGTTTTGGACCTCCTCTCGTGATTTCAGCGTAGTTTGAGTGTCCCTTTTCTTCACACGATTTCAGCGTGTTTGGAATTTTATCTCAGGTTGCGTTGTATACGCACCTGAGCGGGTTATTTTGGACCTCCTCTCACGATTTCAGCGTGGTTTAAGTGTCCTTTTCCTCACACGACTTCAACGTGTTTGGAATTTATCTCAGGTTGCGTTGTGTACGCGCCTGATTGTTTGTTTTTTTCCTTCTCATGATTCCAGCATGGTTGGAGTATACGCATCTCACCTGTACCTGTTAGTGCATTGCATTTCATTCGCGCTATTTTGCGCACCTCATCTGCACCTGTTTGTGCATTGCATTTCATTTGCGCTATTTTGCGCACCTCATCTGCACCTGTTAGTGCATTGCATTTCATTCGCGCTATTTTGCGCATCGCACTATTTTGTGCATTGCATCGCTCGCGCTGTTTAGCACATCGCACTGTTTTATGCATTACATAGTATCATTCACGCTATCTTACGCACCTTACCTGCACTTGTTAGTGCATTGCGTTGTTTCGCACTTCATCTAACTTGCGTTGTTTCGCGCTTCTCTTACTTACATTGTTATGTACATCTTCAACTTGCGTTGTCTCGCACGTTACTTGCATTGTTATGCACACTTCACTCGCGTTGTCACGCACTTCTCACTTGCATTGCTATGCATGTTTCTAATGATATTGTACCTGTTAAGTTTCTTTCTTTTGCAGGCACGATATTGTTTGTATGGTTCATTTGAAGCTGGCGCGACCAGA
Organism: Camellia granthamiana; assembly: GCA_036172215.1. Lineage (NCBI taxonomy): Eukaryota > Viridiplantae > Streptophyta > Magnoliopsida > Ericales > Theaceae > Camellia > Camellia granthamiana. The sequence goes on along the minus strand of CM069908.1, from coordinate 96,594,797 downwards.
CAAACTGGACGGTATTGTATATTCTTCGCGTGAGACGTAGCGAGAATTGTATAATTCTCTTACATCCTTTCTGCATGTAATGTAGTTTGATTTTTATTTGCATGCTTAAACTGTTGCATGTTATGCTTTGTTACAGCTCCCTTTGCATGATCATAAGTTATGTTCGGCATCGTGCATGTTCTTTGCATTTACCCCTGCCTTCGGGCACATATCTTGCTATCTTGTATGCTTGTCTAAGTCTTCGGCCTTGTCAAAAATGGGTCGTCTCTGGGTTTTGATATTCACTCCCGTCATTTTTATGACTTTCGAGTTCTGTCAAAGAGGGGCAACTGTAGACAACCCATTTTTGACCGTCCTCAAGACTTGGATGTCATCGTTTGAACACTCGATGATTATCCATGTTCATGTTCGTTTTGAGTTCCCGGAGGTCTCGGCCACGCGCCTTGCCTCAAGATCTCTCAACTTGTTTGTTTTGTGCTTGGTTGTGGACCAAACACTTGTGTTTTTGCTTCTGAGGGAAGAGGGTGGCTTGTTGGCCATCCCCTCAACCCATCGGCCAAGGCATGAAGCCATCGGCCAAAACTGTTGGCCGATTGGCACTCTTTTTAGTCGATCGGCCCTTGTGTTGGTTGATCGGCCTTGTTTTCTGGCCCAGCCCTGTTCATCTGTTTTATGCAGATATTTTATGTCAGCTGTCACAGCTGGCATGCACAATTCACATCCTCCATACATATGTATAGAGGAAATTGAACCTTGTTTTAGCTTGCTTAGGAAGCTTTGGAATTAGAATTCTATAAGAAGGGAGCTCCTCCTCCCTTCTCGAGGGTTCTGGAATTTTGATATAGAAGTTCTATATCTATCTCTCTCTATATTTCCTCTCTCTCTATATTTGTGTGTGTGTTTGTGCTCTAAAGTGTCTTTTGTTCACACTTTTGCACTAGAGCACCTAGTATAACACCATCCTTGGTTGGTGAGTTGCTAGGGAGTTGGTGTGAGAGTTCTTGAGGTGGTTTAAGCCTGGAAAACCTGCTGGAGCTTTGTTCTTGAAGGTGTTCTTCAAGGGTGAGCAAACTTGCTTTTAAACCCCCATTCTTGCTTAAGCTTTTAGACCTATTTGCTTATTGTTTTAAGCTTAACTCTTAACTGATAAAAGTTCTGATTTTTGTTGCTTTCGATCTTTGTTTAAGGTCACTTTTTGGTTGGGGGTCATCTCCTCCCTCTTAGGCTTTGTTAGGCCTTGTTTTAGGCCATACCTATTGGCCCTTGTTCTTGGCTTTGCATGACCTTTCTATCACTGAAATTCAAAGGATTTTTAGTGGTGGAAGTGTAGTTTTGAGGTCTTAAATAGGAGAGGGTCATCCCCTCTCCTTGTTGTCTTGTATGCTAGTATAAATGGGATATATTGGTGGCATGTTTGTTTAGCTTGTTTTAGCTTCATTTCAATATGTATTAGGCTTTGTTTTGCCATGATACAACACTGTTTTTGCTTGGTTTTGTCACTCCATGCATGCCTAATACACTTGTAGTGTAAATCATACAAACTAGTCTTATATGCTTCATGTTTGAGCATGTCTTTCTAGCTTACGTTGACTCCATTTCAGTGGGTTTTTTGTGTTGTTTTAGCATGCCATGACTCTATTTTGGCTGGGTTTAGTTGGCTCTTACATGCTTCATGTACTTGTCTTGCAATCCTCTTATTTGCCTTAACATGCATCATGCCTTAACATGTCATTCTAGCATGCTTTTGGCTTAACTTCGAGAAGCTTTTGTCCATGTTTTAGCATGCTCTAGCTCTGATTTGTATTGTTTTAGTCATGCATGACTTGCTTTGTATAGCCATAAGGCATTCTAGCTTGTTAGCTTTGAGTGTCCAAGTCACTAGCATGCTTTATTTGGACTATTATCATGATTTGGCATCATTTGAAATGTTATTTCAATCCATGTTTCATGCTCATATACTTGCAATTACCATTCCTTTAATGCTTTAAAGAGTTGATGTCTTATGCCTCATGAATGGACCATTGTGTATGCCTCCATGCTTAGGTCTTTGGGATGCCATCTAAGCGGGTTTTTGTGCTTATTTTGTTATTTCATAACTTTGTTTTTCATTGGATAAGTCATGCCATGTTTGGTTTTGATAGGTGTAGTATAACACTCCATTTGTAGCCTTGCATGCCTCATGTTTTTGGACTTTTGTTCAAGCTTGTGTTGGCTAATTTCAGGCTTGTTTTTGGTCTTGTATTGACCTGCCTTGGGACTATTTTGATAGCCCTTGGCCCTTTGGGGCTTGCCTTGTATGGCCATGGTTTGAGTCCCTTGGCTAGTTTCAAGTTTTGGGCCTTCTTGCATGATTTGCTTGCTTTATTTGGTTGGTTTGGCACCTTTCCATGCATGATTTTAGAGCTTACTACGTTTGTAACATGTCCATATTTCTCCCCTTTTAAGTGTTCTTGAAAGTTGCCCTCCCATGCCTAGGTGATAAGCCATCACATGTGCATGTTTGTATGTGCTTTTGTCTATTATTTTCTAGCATTTTGGCACTGATTTGGGCATGTTTGAGAGCTGTCCATTTTAGTTTAAGTCCATATTCGCATGTTGTTGTGCTTGCCTCGCATGTTGTTGCATACTTGGCACATTACATGTTGTTACATGCTAATTCCACTACATGTTATTGCATACTTGCTCATCCTTGCATATTGTTACATGCCTTGCATGTTTGCATGCTTAGGTTGCATTTCGCATGCTTGTTGGATTACATGTTGTCACATGCTTGTTATTGGTATTGTTGTCACATATCTATGCCTTGCATCTTTACATGTTTAGGTTGTATGCCTATTGCATATTAGTTGCATTGCATGATATTGTTGCATGTTGTTGCATGCTTGAGTTGTTTGCATGTTTGCTTGCATGCTTAGGTTGCATCGCATCATGTGTGCATTGCCATGCCTCTTCATCACACATGATAGAGGTTAAGGTCCCTTATGTGTTTTGTGCATTTCATTTCATATTAAATTGCACACTTGGCTCCTTTTGCCATCATGCATTGGAATTCGTGATTGGTGGTCCGAGGGTCGAGAGCTACACACCTTTGAGTCTCAAACATAATAAGGGGTGTAGCTGCAAACATTATCTTGTAAACGTATTGCCATGCTCTGTTTGTCCTCTGCTGCAGCAAAAGAGCATTTTACAGGAAAAGATGGCCGATCGGCTATCTTTAGTGCCGATCAGCTACAAGTGTTTGGCCGATGGCTTCATATGTGGTCGATGACCCCTATTTCTTGGCCGGTGACCATGATTTTTGGCCGATGGCCTCCCACAGTGCCCATGGGGTGAATCAGAAGTGTGTTGGGAATTTTCACACTTTGCAGAGGTACAGAGAAGTGCAAACAGAGGCAATATGAGGCATGGCAACGGATTTCTGAGCGAAGCTGACCGAGCATGCATTTGTCCCTCTTCTTGAGGCCTCTTTACTGTTCTTTGTGGCTTAATTAATTTAGTAATTATTTAAGTGTTGTAATAATTAGTTGTAGCTAGTTATTCATTTGATTGTGTAATAATTAATTAGCTTGTTAGTTAGTTAATTAGATGGTTTATATTATTCTTTCGGTCTCTCCCTCGAGAGAGCCAATTGGTGTAATAAGCGTGCGTGTGTGTGATGCATGTCTTCCAACCCCACTTCTTTCTCCCTTTTACTTAACCGCTTACGATGGTTAGTTTTAGGGCATGTTTTATTTAGCATCCTTATGCTATGCATATTTGCATCCATTCATCAGCATCGCATGCACCAGGCTCGGCGCATCATACTAACTGCATTGTATTTCAATTCCTACTTGAATACATGTATCGAATTGTTGTATCTCATATGCCATCTTAGAATATTCGAGCCTATTTCTAGTTGCATTTTGCATGTGTTGAATTACCGATCTTGACATGAATTACGATCATGCATTGATTACTAACTAATTCTTTGTTTTGGCTCGGAGTATACTGTGAGTGTTTATGCTTTAGCATCTCGCATGTGTGCAAGTGTTGCTATGACAACATGTGTGCCATGAGGCTAATTGCTTATGTGATATAACTGCATGAATGCCTGTGGGTGAAGGTTGGATTACTTGAATTCAGACGATTCATTGAAATCCGTGTTTTAGCCTGCTTGCGAGTAGCAAACTTCAAACCATTTCCAAACAAACGGGTATGCGATGGTTTGTTCCAAATTAGGCGATCTAGTCTATACTTGTGTGTTGTGAGCATCATATAGTAATTCTAGCTAATTAACCGGAATAAGAACGCATGTGTTTTCAAAAAGAAGATATCATGTTTAGTACAGGCCAATCTTTGATCGGGCGAGCGGGGGTGCTCATAGATGACCTTCCCCAATCGTACCCAAGTTCCCAAGCAGAGGCAACTTTGGTGCTGACGGACACGTGGCCTTAGGCAACAAGTCAGGGTTTGGACTCTTTGGTGATTTATCGGTCTTGCATTGCACTTTGCAAGATTAGATTCAGAACCGTGACATTTGAGTCTGAACTGTGGTATGCTAGAGAATAAAACGAGATCTTCTCGGGAGTTCACCGGGCGTGTCCACAGTATGCCATGTTACATTGCATTGTGTATGCTATATTGTTGTTTGCATTGTGTATGCCATGTTACATTGCATTGTGCATGCTTGTTGTTGGCATTTTGTTTTGCATGCTTGAGTTACATTGCATTTGTTTGGATTAGGTGTTAGTCCAAACACGAGGAATAAGGGACGTTTCATACTTGAAGTGATGAAACGTGCCTCAATTCTTGGTCACTGACGCTCTTGATCATACATGATAGAGTTCAAGGCTTTATGTATTTATATGTGCATTCATTTACATTGATTCGTGCAATCTTGGCTTCTCGGCCATCATGCATTGAGATGCGTGATTGGTGGTCCGAGGGTTGAGAACCACACTCCCTTGAGCTTATGAAATGATAGGGAGGGTGGTTATGCACACATACCTTGCAAATACATTGACATGCCCTTTCTTGCTCTCTGTTGCAGCAAACTGGAGAAGTGCAGCAAAAACTGGTCTGCCGACCAGTAAAACTAGCTGGCCGACCACTTTTTCTGGTCTGCAGCAATAGAAAGTGGTCGGCCAGTGGCTAGAAACACCCCTAGGTGGTCGGCAGCCCTCCCACAGGTCCCCAAGGTGAGTTAGAAGCTTTCTGGAGCTTAGTGCAAGGTTCTGAAAACAATTGCAAACAGAGGCAAGTTGGGGCATCGCGACGGATTTCCGAACGAGGCGACGAAGCATGCATGCACTCCTCATCCCGAGGACCTCTCTTTGTTGCTTTCCTTAGCTAGCTTATGCTTTGGTTCTGTACTTAAGTAGTTAATGCGTTTAGCTACTTATTTGTATTTGATTAGCTTGATTTGTAATAATTAGTTGTAGGTAGTTATTCCGTTTTTGATTTGTAATAATTAGTTTAATTAGCTTAGATTAGCTAGTTAGCTTCTTATTCGGACCCTCCGTCGAGAGGGCCAGCTGTTGTAATAAACGTGCGTGTGTGTGATGCATGTCTTCCAACCCCTATTTCTTTCTCCCTTTTAATTAAACACTTACGATGGCTAGTTTTAGGGCATATTTCAAATTAGCATACCTTATGCTTGCATGCGTGCATCATTCATTTGTTTTGCATGCACCGGGCTCGGCGCATCATACTAACTGCATTGTATTTCAATTCCAAGTTGAATACATGTATCGAATTGTCGCATTCACATAACATTCTAGATAGCCGAGCCTATTTTAGTTGCATATGTTGCATTAGCCATCTTAACATGAACTAGGATCATGTATGATTTCTAACTAGTTCTCTGTTTTGGCTTGGAGTACACTGTGAGTGTTTACGCTTTAGCATATTGCATGAGATGCGTATGTTGCCATGTTAGCATGCTTGCCATGAGGCTAACTGCTTAATTGCTATAACTGCTTGAATGCCTGTCGATGAAGGTTGGATTGCTTGAGTTGGAACAATTCATTGAAATCCGCGACTTAGCCTACTTGTGAGTAGCAAACTTCAAACCGTTTTAAAACAAACGAACATGAAATGTTTTGTTCCAACTTAGGCGATCTAATCTATACTTGTATGCTGTGCGCATCACATAGTAATTCTAGGTTAATAACCGGAATAAGAACACACGTGTTTTCAAAAACAAAATATCATGCTTAGTACATGCCGATCTTTGATCAGGCGAGCGGGGGTGCTCATTGCGTGACCTTCCTCTCTCGTACCCAAGTTCCCGAGCCAAGGCAACTTTGGTGATGATGGACATGTGGCCTTAGGCACGAGTCAGGGTTTCCTAAATTTTCCCAAAATAAAATATTTAGGTGGCGACTCTGTATCTGGCAAACAGTCCATGTTTGGCACTTCTTTATAAAAATCAGTTTTCCAAAACGATTTGCCGAATTTGGACTCTTTGGTGATTTATCGGTCTCACATTGCACATCGTGAGATTAGATTCAGAACTGTGACACCAGTCCGAACTGTAGTAGCTCAAAACAAAGCGATTCACGCCCTCGTGGCGTAGAGAGCAGGAGTTCCTGGGGCGGTCTACATGGTGACTATCGAAGATAGAATTGGGCTGACTTTGGAGGCAGATGGGAATGTTGATTCAGAGCCTGAGGGGTCTGGGAGCTTTGCGTACAACCCGAGTGGTTATATCACATCAACAAACCAGGCTAAGCTGAGGGTAGAGTTCCCAACTGGGGCAGAAATCAGTGTGGTTCGGGAGGATGGACCTAGTTAGGGGTTAGATGACCTAGCAGTGCCGGAAGAGGATATTGCCAATCTGCAGTTCTTTAATGAGCAGGACTCAAGGGATGTGAATATCAACTGGTTTGACTTGGATGGATCAGCAAAAAATATGGGGTGGCCCAGCGATGAGCCAGATGTGATTGAGGTGTCTCAGTCAGAATAGGGGCAATCAGAAGCTGGAATATCAGTAGTGGCCGGAATGGCCGAGAATCAGGAGAAATCACCTGAGAGCACCAGTGCGAAGAATCTTGCTCGGGATCTGGGCAGTTTGAGCACGGTAGATACTGAACAGGAGGCTACATTGAAGCGTCTTCAGCAAGAAAAGATCGAGGATCTTGGGAGGGCTAGGAAGGCCAAGGCCCCTGTGGGGAATGAATGCGCTATGAGCACAGAAACAGTTACAACAGAACCAGACAGCTGTCTGTCGGTTGCCGACGGGATGTGGTGGGAAGACGACGACTTACGTCTTGCCCACACCGACGAGGATTGGGGGAAGAACCAACCAGATGACACCTGGTATGTTGAGGAGGTTGACCACATGACTAGGAGTGGGCGGTATTTCAAGCCCCCACACTTGGACCAGCCGGAGGTATCCGGGAAGGACAAAGAAGCGGAGAGGCAGAAAGAAAAACTATTGGAGGAGGAGGCTGTACTGAAACAGCTTAAGAAAATTCAAGAAGACATCTCTATCTGGGGATTGCTTATGGCCTCGAGAGTTCATAGATAGGTCGTCCTTTCTGCCATGGATAGGGTTAAGCTTTCAATCGATACAACTCCGGAGCAGTTGGTAGGGCTGGTTTTCTCGGGAGGAGCTTCCCCGACCCTGACCCTCACTGACAAGGAACTGTCGCCTGAGGGCTCAGATCATAACAAATCGCTCTATATCTCTGTCGAGTGTAGAGAGAAATGGATACCGGTGGTCCTTGTTGACACAAGATCTGCTATTAATGTGTGCCCGTCAAGAACGGCATATGCTATTGGATTAAAGCTCGCGGATTTCGTGCCTACTGTCCAGGTGATACGGGCCTATGATAATACCAGCCGAGAGGTGATGGGGACCGTACGGATTAAGACTCAGGTTGGTCCGAGGCAATAGGACATTGAATTTCATGTTTTGGATGTTCCCGCAACCTTCAATTTACTCCTGGGGCGGTCGTGGCTGCACCAGGTGAAAGCCGTCTCTTCCACCTTACACCAAATGCTGAAGTACCTCCACGGGAAGGGGGTGGCAATCGTTTTTGGGAATTCTTCGATACATCCGCCGCCAGAGGTTTCTACACCAATTCTAGAGATTGAGCATGGCGCGGCAGATGTATTTTTGTCAGGATTCACCCTAGCTGAGGCTCGGGTTGTACAGAATATACTAGCTGTTAATGAGGGGCTATACGTTAGTGCACAGTCTGTCTACCTTATGAACAAGCTTCAGTACATGCCCGGAATGGGATTAGGCGAAGTGGCCGGAAGGGCGTTGCAGCATCGGCCGAAGTGCCACACAACCTATATACCTTTGGCTTAGGTTATCTGCCTACCAAAGAGGATTGTGCGAGGAAAGGAAGAGAGATAGCAGCAAGAGCCAGAGCCAAACAAGCCGGGAAGCATTACGAGTTGATGCACAGACCTATCCGGGGAACCCTGAACGGACGCTTTGTCCAGGAAAGGGAAGATTTCTTGTTCTGTGACTTTTTGAAGCCATGGCTAAATATAGAGAGGCGGCGCTTGCCGGATTTGAGATTTTCTTTAACTTGCAGTTGTCTGGGGATGAAGTTGCTGAAGAGCAGACAGATCCACCGGCTGAGGCTGAGCAGTGCAAGAAGGAGGATTCTGAGAGCATATAAATTGAGATGGGGGTAGCACTGGCTTGTCTCCTCTCAGATCCTCAGATCGTACCGGAGTGCTTGGGGGATAACTTCTCAGCTTCCATGATCGGGGATGAAGCGACTGTGGGCCCATCTTTAGGCATTCTCGATGCATCCATCGCACCCTCCCTCATCTGGCAATATGAGGAGGGCTTTTTATCGAGCCGTTCCGGGTCAGGTAGTGAGCCAGAATCTAATTCCACTGAGTCTGTGCAGTCGGAATTAGGTTCCAGCTCGTCTGAGTTCGACAATCTTGGGGGTGATAACCCGAATGCCACTATCCTGTCCAGGTCGTCTTTTTCTTTTTCCTTTGAGTCTATTGTAACAGAGGAATCAGGCAGACTGGATGTTATTAATGAGAATGGTATGGCTGTGGCTTCCGAGTACTTTTCTGTGCCTTTAATTTATTGCATTAATATCAAGACTTTCAAAATTTTGATGAAAACGACGAGGAAGAAATTCCTCCGATTTTACAACGTTTGATTGATCAAGAGCAAGAGAGGCTTGTAAAACCGTTGGTTGATGAAATTACCACAATTAATGTTGGTACTGAGAAGGACCCGCGGCTGGTCCAAATCGGGTCCACATTGTCTTCGGAGGAGCGCGAGCACTTAGTTGCTTTATTAAAAGATTTCAAAGATGTTTTCGCGTGGTCCTACAAAGGCATGCCTGGAATCGATCCTGAGATTGTACAGCACCGGATCCCTTTTAACCTAGAGGCCCGACCTGTTAAGCAGAAGCTCCGAAGGATTCGCCCGGACTGGGCTTTGAAAATCAAAGAAGAGGTCACCAAGCAGATCGACGCAGGGTTCCTGTTAGTATCTGAGTACCCAACTTGGTTGGCTAATATAGTTCCGGTGCCGAAGAAGGACAGCAGAACTCGGGTATGTGTGGACTTCAGGGATTTGAACAAAGCCAGTCTGAAGGACGACTTTCCTCTGCCGCATATCGACGAATTAGTGGACTTCACTGCTGGGCATGCGCTGCTCTCGTTCATGGATGGGTTTTCAGGCTACAATCAGATTTTGATGGCACCCGAAGACAGGGAGAAGACTGCTTTCACCACCCCGTGAGGAACCTATTGTTATAGGGTGATGCCGTTTGGGCTAAAGAACGCTGGGGCTACGTATCAATGGGTTGCGACCACGATTTTGCACGATATGATCCATAAAGAGGTTGAGGTGTACGTGGATGACATGATTGTCAAGTCCAAGGAAAGAGAGGGCCACTACACCGCCTTGCAGAAATTCTTCCAACGGATCAGAGAGTATCAGTTGCGGCTGAATCCTCAGAAATGTACATTTGGTGTTACAACAGGGAAAATGCTGGGGTTCTTGATCACACAAAGGGGTATCATGGTCGATCCTTCCAAAATCAAGGCCATCTTAGAAATGCCACCACCGAGGACTGAAAAGGAGGTGCGAGGCTTTCTGGGTAAAGTGCAATTCATATGACGGTTTATTACAAAATTAACCTTGACTTGTGAACCACTGTTTGGTCTCCTGAAGAAAGGAAAGAAGTTCCATTGGGACGACCGATGCCAAGTTGCTTTCGAGCAGATGAAGCAATATTTACAGAACCCACCTGTGTTGTCACCGCCTGAGCCGGGGAAACCGTTGATTTTGTACCTATCAGTGACTAAAACGACAATGGGCTGCATGCTTGCGTAGGAGTCTGAGGACAAAGTGGAGAAGGCTATCTACTACCTGAGCAAGAAAATGCTGGATTACCAGACCCGCTACACTCCGCTGGAGAAGGCTTGTCTGGCCTTAGTATAGGCTACCAGGAAGTTGAGGCACTACCTGTTAGCTCACTCTGTAATACTGGTTTCAAGATTAGATCCCATCAAATATTTTTTCAAGAAATCGGCACTTACGGGTAGGCTAGCCTGTTGGTTGCTTCTACTTTCCGAATTTGATCTGAAGTACATGACGCGCAAGTTAGTGAAAGGGAGAACGATAGCGGAGCTCTTAGCCGACCACCCAGTTGAAGGGGATGAAGCAGTTGAATATCTGTTCCCAGACGAGGCCATTCTGTATGTCGAAGAAGAGACTTGGACGATGTACTTTGACGGAGCGTCAAACCAATACGGGTATGGGATAAAGGTGTTGTTGATAGCACCCGACAATTCCCGTATACCTTTAGCATTCAAACTCCGGTTGAAAGTGTCGAACAATGAGGCAGAATATGAGGCATGTATTGCTGGACTACAAGCCACCCTGGAACTAAGGGCAAAACGGTTGGATGTCATTGGGGACTCGAACCTTGTTGTATCTCAAGCTAAAGGAGATTGGAAAGTTAAAGAAGAAAAGATGAGAATCTATCACCAGACCTTGGACGTTCTGATTCCTCGGTTTGAAAAACTGAATTTCACCCATCTGTTAAAAGAGAACAATAGGTTTGTTGATTCATTAGCAACTTTATCTTCTATGATAGACATCCCTTTCGGAGTCCGAATGCGTCCGATCATCATCGAACAGAAATTCGTGCCGGCCTACGAGCTGATTGTTGCCATAGATAAGGTACAAGATCAGAACCCCTGGTATTATGACATCTAGAACTTTTTGGAAAAAGAAGCTTATCCACCAGGGGCAAATGACAAAGATAAGAGGGCAATTCGAAGAATGGCTGCTCAGTTCATCATCTGCGGGGGTAAACTATACAAGAGGGGTCATCTCGGGATGCATAATCTATGTGTTGATGCTGAAGAGTCCAAGCGCCTGATGGAGGCCATCCATGGAGGAGAGTGTGGAGCGCACATGAATGGGGTGATGCTAGCCTGGAAGATCCTTAGGCAGGGTTATTACTGGTTAACCATGGAGGAGGATTGTATTGGCTTTGTTCGGCGATGCCACAAATGTCAGATCCATGCAAATTGCATGAACATTCCGCCATCGAAGCTGTACAACTTGACTTCGCCATGGCCGTTTTCAGTCTGGGAGATTGATGTAATTGGGGCTGTCACTCCAAAGGGGTCCAACGGGCATGAGTACATTCTGGTAGCGATAGACTCCTTCATGAAGTGGGTTGAGGCCCAATCTTATGCGGTGTTAAAGGCATCTCATGTCGCTAAGTTCATCAGGAACAACATCATCTGTCTCTACGGAGTCCCGAATGAGATTATTTCGGATAATGGTTCCCACTTCAAGAAGGAGGTGATCGACTTGTTGGAGAAATACAACGTGGCTTTTCATAAGTCATCTACATATCGACCGCAAACCAACGGAGCTGTTGAGGCTGCCAACAAGAACATCAAGCACATTCTGCAGAAGATGGTGGAAACCTACAGGGACTGGCCAGATAAGCTGCCATTTGCTCTTTGGGGCTACCGGACTTCAATTCGAACTTCTACTAGGGCAACTCCGTATTCCTTGGTTTATGGGATGGATACTGTTCTACCTATCGAAGTTGAGGTTTTGTCATTACGGGTATTGGCTGAGTGTGAGATAGCTGAGGTAGATTGGCAGCAAAGTAGGTTCGAAGAACTCATGCTCTTTGATGAAAGAAGGCTGAAAGCACTGTATCACGTCCAGGGTTATTAACAAAGAATTACCAGGGCTTTCAACAAGAAGGTTAAGTCCAGGAATTTGAAAGAGGGGGATCTAGTGCTCAAAGACAACTGAGCTCCCATCCACGAGCCTAGGGGCAAGTTCAGACCCAATTGGACTGGCCCTTACATCATTAAGTCTATCTGGTCGGGTGGAGCTGTCATTCTGATGGATTTAGATGGCCTTGAGTTCTCCCAGCCAATCAACATGGACAAGTTGAAGAAATACTGTCCCTGAGTGGCTCGCTAGGCTGAAAACTCGAAAGGGCGACCTAGGCAAAAGTTAAAGCATGGAAAATTTGAAATAATAAAAACTGAGCTCGCAAGGTTGAAAACCCAGAAAGGGCGGCATTGGCAAAAGTTAGAGCGTAAAAGGAGAGTGTTAATACACAAGTGAACCTGAACCGAACTACGTAAGGCTTGATTCCCATCTTCAGGATACGTAGGCAACTTCATTCTGAAGTCCAGCCATAAACACTTCCGAATCAACTTTGTCCATGTGATCATTTTGGTAATTTTTGTCTATTCTGCATTCAAGAGCTCGGTTGTGATCTCTAGTACAGTGCTATTCAGACTAGGGACAACTTTCCAGTTGTTGGATCCGGGGTTGTACATCTCAGTGATAGATCTCGGGCGTGTCCAGTTGTGATCCATATCGAAAATGGTTTTGAAAAGTTTTAATAAAAGTTGATTTTTCTCAAATTAATCTTTTTACGACTTAGACCATTTTTGGACCAAACGGAAAATTTTCAGTACCCACAACCTTCAATTACATTGATTTCAGTACAGAGTTCTCCTACTCTTGAATACAAATTGAAGTTGCTTTTTATTACATTCATAAGAAAACTTAAAAGTACTGATTAAAGCAAATAAACTCGGGGCATAGTCAGGTGTTCCTGCATCCCCTCCCAGAGCTTGTGGAAGCCTCTGATGCCAAAGTAGGCCCAACCTGTGCCTCTTCATCGAGCCAAGCTATACACTCATTAGAAAGGGTGTAACTGAAAGTTGGAGTGGGGGCCAGAAGCTCTCTAGTCCTCCATGCTGTGGCATACCAAGCTAGCTGTGCGCCTCAGATTGGAAATGCGGCAAGGTACTCTATCCTCTCTTCTGGGCAAGTCTGATCATGCCCAAATTGGCATCAGATTCGAAATGGAAAGTAAAAGACACAGTGTGTCAGGCCGATGAACTGAATCCCGGGCTGATGAGACATGTTGTAGCTCATCGCTGGTAAATTCAGCCAAGGACAGGGCCAAGCAATGTTGGCAGCAGACAAACTGCACATCCATTCGCACCACCATCCCTCATTAGGGGCATCAACTAGGCGTCGCTGGAAGAAATAGCTGCGAGCTGAATATGCTGGGCATGAGTCCACAACCTTCAACTTATCCATTAACCATATCTGGGGAGGGATGAAAAATGAGAGATTAAAGAATAGAATGAAAAATGAGAGATTAAAGAATAGAGAGGTGTACGTGGAGAGAATAGTGAACAAAGGGTTTTGAGAGAAAAAAACAGAGCCTGAGGGCCGAGTGATGTGAGAAATATATGTGAGATGGGGTGGGAAACATTACCTGTAGCAGTAGTGGACTCCCCGCGAATCTAGTCGTCTCTCAGCGATGGAAAGTATCCAAACCCATCAATGTCTCAGCTAGTGCCATTGCAATGCAGCTCTTGCCCTCTTTTAAACCATGGGCAACCTCAATCAAACGGACACTAGACCCACCGGAGCCTGGGCCAAGCAAGAAATGAGACAACATGCACAAGCAAAGCGCATGTCGTCAAAAACCCTACCAGTGATGATCGTCGTGGTCACCGGCATCAGAAAATCGACGAATCAGGCTCAGAATGTCCAGTTCTCCGTCACGGATCAAAGACCGAGCATCATGCAAAGTGAGCCCGCACATCTGTCCTAAGGCTTGGATGTGGCTGAAGCGGAATTGGTGCAAGATTTCTTCATCGCGCTAAGATTCCATCAAAGCTTGGAAGTCTTCAAAAGTATGTCACATCTCTTGACCGCCAACGCTAAAAACATGAGTTACCGGATTCGAACACCTTGCCATCGCATGGAGGAACGGAAAATGCAGCAGGGTGCAGCTTAGCATGAATAGTGCATTTATTCCGAAGCCCCGAAAATTTAACTTTTTCGAGCCATCCAAGTTAGTAATCCAATTTGTGAGATTTTGGACAAGAAATGCCTCCATTTGGTGCAAAAAACTGAGTTAGAATGAAGGAACCATGAGGCTAGAACCTTTATAGAGGAGAAGGCACTGTTTAGAGGACAGGTGGCAAAAATCTGGGGACTCCCTGAGCAACTAGTCGACCGACCACATTTTCTAGTCTGCAGACCACAAAAGTGGTCGACACTGTATTTTGGGTGGTCGGCAAGTGAGCTTAGGTGGTCTATAGCTGCTTCTTGTCTCCAGCAGAGAGTCCCTAGCCTTCCTATGTGCTGAGAATGCTGAAGGTCTGAATTTATTTCTATTTTGGATGCGTCCAGTTGTTTTGTTTGTCTAATATGCATTTACTTATCGAGTTGTTGCTCTTTTTTTTATCGAGTTGTTAACCTTGGTTATCGAGTTGTTAACTTTGTTTATCCAGTTGTTGAGCTTTGTTTATCGAGTTGTTGCAATTTGTTTATTGAGTCGCTGTTTTGCTTATCGAGTTGTTCTTTTAGTTGTTTTGTTTAGTTTGTTATGTTGGTTCACTACCTGACTTGGCAATACACGAATGTTCAACTTCCAACAATCTCATTTTTGTGCAAAATTATGCGATGCAATGCTTAGAATACAAATGCAACACTTTTTGAACAAAAAGTTGTTTTCATTCCATCTTGGTTTCTCTTTACAAAGTACAAAGTTTTAAAGAAAATAAAACTGCCTAAGGCTATACAATGTGCAAATACTAAAGCAAAAAGAGAAATAAAGCAAAAAGCAAGAGTGTCTGAGTCGGTGCTATCTGGCTCAAGATCAAGAGGCCCTCTTCACCCTCTTCGGCTGAGCAGCCTCTACACCACTGCTGTCGGCACCCCCGCCTGAACTAGAGCTGTCGTCCTTGGAATCCTCCTCGGCGTCGTCTCCACCCTCACAACACGAACCGGTGTCACCACCTTCGCCCGCGGATGTCTCCAACTAAGGATTTGCTGGCTCCTCCTCATCACTACACTTGTCATCACGTCTGGCAGGCGCTCGACGTCTCCCTCGGCCGCGTGTCGGGATCCCTCTCCCTGCTACTCGAGAAGGCCCGGGTGTCCCGGGCTGTAGAGGTGTGACCTAAAAAAGCAGTTTGAATACATCAACCAGAGTATGTATATCATATGCAAAGTATGGTGCATGGAGTGAGTGCATGCAAATATAGTATGTGATGTGATGTGTTGGATGTGATCTATACATGTAGTGAATCAGTGTAGTGAAATGTTCAGTTTCGATATATCAGCAAAAGTATGATAAATGCAAGGAAACTGGAAAGTACCGGGATGCCATAGGAGTGTAGTATCGTCTCTTTCCTCAAAACCATAAACTCAAGTGAGGCCATCGCCTCAAGCAACCCCTCAACATATCCTGTGGAAGGCTGCAGATGCAAGTTCAAGTCATCAGTGAATGAATGAATGACTAAATATCTGAATGATAAATGAAAGCTGTAATGCTACCGATGCTGAGTCAGGGGCCCTAACGTATCGATGATCTAGCAATGGAGACTCAAGCATAATCTGATAAGGCATCCCATACCGCCAACAGGTCAGCTCTGTCGGAGGATCTGGCCATCCAGCACACTGCCTAGTGGAAGGCATCCCCTAAGTCCTACCTCTCGATGTGCTGGCCCTACTAGTCGAGGGGATGTCTGTAGCTCAGGCGCGGCTCGATGAAGCAATGTCAGCAGCTCTCCTCACGGGGCACGAACACCTATCAGCGGGGACATCAGGTATGTGTGGAGGTATGTCGTGTACTTCCCTTCCTCGAGGAAAAGGACTGCGTCAGCACCCTGCATAAGGTTGTTAACCTCCCGGGGAGTGATACTCTCTGTGGTCCACATGTCTGATGGAGGCGGTGAAGGGATCTCCTAAGTGGGATTACCCAGTGTCTGGCGCATGAAGCGCTCCCCAAGAAACTAGGCTCTACCAACTGGTCCCTCAAACAGAATCCAGTATCTAGAGGCACCCCATCCCCCAGCAAACTACAACCGAGAAAACCCTGGCATCGCTATCCAAGGCTGCCAGGTGATCTACAGATAGCAAATGCATGAATTGATTAGTTGTCATAGATATGCAAGATGAACTGAAGCTGAAAGCATGAAGAACTGAGAGTTCTGAATTACCTTGGTCACCCGTACTGTGTCAAAATAATGCCTGAGATATGGCAAGGTCTCTCGGGGTCTGGGCCGGCATCGACCCTTAAATCTACGCAAATATGGCACCTCAAGTGGTGCCTCAACCTCCGGATCAGGAGCAAGCGTCGGGAAATAGGCGCAAACCCATAGCTGTGAAAGGCAAGACAGTGGCAATGAGAATACATAATAGACAAAAAATGCAGAATGTAAAGTGCAGAATATGGAGTCCAGAATGTAATGTGTGCAGTGTGCCGAGTGTGCAGTATACAGGTAATGAAAAGCAGAAATGTAAATCAAGAGGGCAGAATGTACCTCCCAGGCTCTCCAATAGCCACCTACTATGTTCTCGCACCTGCGGGAGGTCGTGCTCATATAGCAATAAAGGGTAGCAAGGCCAGCGCCACCCCAATCGAAGTGTCGGACCTGGGATAGGTTTACTAAAGCACTCAGAACATGTAGCCCGACCATGTTCCCCCTATCGGAGAACAGTGTGGTCCCAAGAAGGAACATCAGGAACCCCCGGGCGTACTGCTTCGTGGCCTCAACAGTCTCGAGCACAGTCCCTCTATACTGCTCTATGAACCAGGTGTATTTGACTGTGCCTGATGATCAGTAAATCGGCGGATGGGCTTCGAGTAGATAAGTTCAGGCTGCCTCCCACTCATCCATATCGAAGTCATATGGGACCGGCCGACCTCCCACGTTGAGACCCGTCAGCATGGCAAAGTCGTATGGGGTCATCGTCATGTCCCCGGTAGCTGAGAAATGAAAGGAGTTGGTGGTGTCCCACCATCTCTCTACTAATGCACCCAGGAGGGTCCTACTCACCGCAAGACGCGGTAACCCCATGTAAAACGGGCCGAACCCTGCCTCATCAACAATCTGTCGAACACCGTCTGGGAGCTTCGCGTACCACTCCCTCGCTATAATCGACCCATATCCCCGGGTAAAACGGGAAGCTACTTATGTTCAGAATGAGCAGAAATACAGTGTGAGCTGTGTTTAGAATGAGCAGAAATACAGTGTGAGCTGTGTTCAGAATGAACAGAATGCTGTGTGTGAGTTGTGTGCAGAATGAACAGATGTATTCAGTTTCAGAATGAACAGAATAATGTGTATGAGCTGTGTGCAGAATTAACAGATGTATTCAGTTTCAGAATAAATAGAATGCTATGTGTGAGCTGTGTGCAGAATGAACAGATGTATTCAGTTTCAAAATGAACAGAATGTTGTATGTGAGTTGTGTTCAGGATGAGTAGAAGTGTTGTGTATGTAAATGTGTTCAGAACGAACAGATAAAATACATAGCGAAAGTATGAAGTGTGCAAGAAATACAAAATACATCGCAAAGAATGTAAGAGTGCAGTGTGCACCTCGGGCGCGTAGTGAGACAGGTGAGACTTCGGCTCCCGTAGTAGTAAGTCCGTGGGTGCTCGTCGTGCAAAGTCTATAAAATGATGAAAAGTGCTGGGTGGTAAGATATGCTCCTCGGGACAGTATATCGTAGGGTCAAAGGGCTGGATCCTAGGCGGCAGCGGAATGATGTCAGGCTCCTTCCCCATCCCTGGAGGACCCTCGTCGTATGGAGCATCATCAACCATTTGAAAAAAGGTGCAAAATGAGCAAAAACGAGCAAAATGAGCTAAAGTGGCCAAAAGTCCACAAAAGTCAACTCTCGGGGAGAGAAAAAGTCAAAGAAAGTCAAAGCCCGGGAAAAGGTGCTAAACTTCGAGAGAAACATACCTCAAATGGTGAAAATGGAGAAAGGAGCTCCGAAAACAAATTCTGATCGGTTCAAAACGAAGAGAATTGAAAGTTTTTCGTGAATCAACTTCGCGTGGAGCGTTGGAAAATGCTTGTAAAGCCCGGATCTAAGAGGAAAAAGAGTCTAGGGAGGGTGAGTAAATGTTTTTGGCCTTGAAGGTGTGATGAAATGTGTTTTGGAGTTGTGTATTTAAAGAGCCGACCTTCAAAAGACCAAATTGCCCCAGTTTTACTAAATTGGTCGACCGACCAGTTTTTCAGGTCGACCGACCGCCTAAGTGGTCTACTGATGGTCTATAGGTGGTCTGGGTGGTCGTCTGCCCTCTAGGGTGGTCTTCAGGGTCCCATTGTCCTCCCTGTGCATTTTTATGCTGATTGGAGTCCTTGGCTCTCGAGAAAGTGCAAGAAAAGTTCATTATTTTTGACTCAAAATGTCCCCGCGGTAACTTCGATTCACGTCTTCGATGCACGGCTCATCATCACTTGTCAGGAGCTAGGTGTATCCTTTTTTAAGTACATTGTGACCCCTCCGAGATGTAAATCGGAGGTTTTGTTTGGATTATTCTCGTTAAGGCGTGTATTTCCTTATTCGACATGTTGTTGATGTTGCACTGAAAATGCATTATTGTTGCGCATGGAATGTGTGTGCCGTGTTGCATTGCACTACACAAGTTCTTATGTCTCCACAGAGTATGCACGTCACATCGTATTGCATTTTGCATGCTTTTACGTTCGTGTAGGAATTGTCCATACATGTTTCATTGCATCGAACGTGCACTCATTGTGTAGAATACGTATATCAGTTTTGCATAGGCATGCGGCTTTCTCCACGTGCACTGTTATGCACCGTTCTCCTTACATTGTTATGCATGTTTCACTTGCATTGTTATGCACATTCTAGTTGCATTATTATGCACGGTTCCACTTGCATTGTTATGCACACGTCTACTTGCATTGTCATGCACCCTTTTCAGTTGCATTGTTATGCACTCACTTTACTTGCATTGTTATGCGCGTTCTAGTTGCATTGTTATACACATGTTTACTTGCATTGTCTTGCACCCCTTTTCACTTGCATTGTATATACACGCGTTTATCTCGTATTCGAATTGTATCTTGATGTAACATTGAACATGTGTTTCTACTATATTGTACCTGTTGAGTTTCTTTCTTATGCAGGCACGATATTGTATGTATGGTTCATTTGAAGTTGGCACAACCAAACGATATTGTATGTATGGTTCATTTAGAGGAACTCCAGGTAAGATCATTCTTGTCCACTCAAAACACTCTCGTTGGTTAGAAGCATACGGGTACGTCTGGTGCTTTAACCGATACCTCGTCAGTTAGAGACATTTAGGCACGCTCGATGTCTACACTAGCACCTCGTTGGTTAGAAACACCCGGGTACGCTCGGTGTTTACGCTATACCCTTGTTAGAAGCATTGGGACGCACTCCGATGTTTATACAATTCCTCAGTGCTTGCACTACTTCCTTTTCCTCTCCTGCGTATGATACGCTGAGAGGTGTGCTTTTCCCTCTCTCGCGTGTGATACGCTGAGAGGTGTCGCTCTTCCTTCTCTTGCGTGTGATACGTTGAGAAGTGGTGGTTTTCCCTCTCTTGCGTGTGATACGCTGAGACATGTTGCCTTTCCTCTCGCGTGTGATATGCTGAGAGGTGTCGCTCTTCCTTCTCTTGCATGTGATACGTTGAGAAGTGGTGCTTTTCCCTCTCTTGCGTGTGATACGCTGAGAGATGTTGCCTTTCCTCTCCTGCGTGTGATACACTAAGAGATGTTACTTTTTCGTTTCTTGCGTGTAATACGCTGAGAGATGATGCCTTTCTTCTCCTGCGTGTGATACGCTGAGAGGTGTTGCCTTTCCCTCTCTTGCGTGTGATACGTTGAGAGGTGTACATTTTCCTCTCTTGCGTGTGATACATTGAGAGATGTTGCCTTTCCCTCTCTTACGTGTGATACGTTGAGAGGTGTACCTTTTCCCTCTCTTGCGTGTGATACGCTAAGAGATGTTGCCTTTCCTTCTCTTGCATGTGATACATTGAGAGGTGTACATTTTCCCTCTCTTGCGTGTGATACACTGAGAGATGTTGCATTTCCCTCTCTTGAGTATGATACGCTGAGAGGTGTACCTTTTTTTCTGTCCTACGTATGATACGCTGAGAGATGTTGCTTTTCCCTCTCTCACGTGTGATACGCTGAGAGGTGTCGCTCTTCCTTCTCTTATGTGTGATACGTTGAGAAGTGGTGCTTCTCCCTCTCTTGTGTGTGATACACTGAGAGATGTTGCCTTTCCTCTCCTGCGTGTGATACGCTGAGAGATGTTGCTTTTTCCTCTCTTGTGTATGATACACTGAGAGATGTTACCTTTCCCTCTCTTGCGTGTGATACGTTGAGAGGTGTACCTTTTCCCTCTCTTGCGTGTGGTACGCTGAGAGATGTTGCCTTTCCCTCCCTTGCGTGTGATACGCTGAGAGATGTTGCCTTTCCTCTCCTGCATGTGATACACTGAGAGATGTTGCTTTTTCCTCTCCTCCGTGTGATACGCTGAGAGATGTTGCCTTTCCCTCTCTTGCGTGTGATACGTTGAGAGGTGTCCCTTTTTTTACTCTCCTACGTGTGATACGCTGAGAGATGTTGCTTTTCCCTCTCTCGCATGTAATACGCTGAGAGGTGTCGCTCTTCCTTCTCTTGCGTGTGATACGCTGAGAAGTGGTGCTTTTCCCTCTCTTATGTGTGATACGCTGAGAGATGTTGCCTTTCCTCTCCTGCATATGATACACTGAGAGATGTTGCTTTTTCCTCTCTTGCATGTGATACGCTGAGAGATGTTGCCTTTCCCTCTCTTGCGTGTGATACGTTAAGAGGTGTACCTTTTCCCTCTCTTGCGTGTGATACGCTAAGAGATGTTGCATTTCCCTCTCTTGCGTGTGATATGCTAAGAGATGTTGCCTTTCCCTCTCTTGCGTGTGATACGCGGAGAGATGTTGCCTTTCTCTCTCTTGTGTGTGATACGCTGAGAGGTGTACCTTTTTTTTCTCTCCTACGTGTGATACGCTGAGAGATGTTGCTTTTCCCTCTCTTGCGTGTGATACACTGAGAGATGTTACATTTCCTCTCCTGCATGTGATACGCTGAGAGATGTTGCTTTTTCCTCTCCTCCGTGTGATACGCTGAGAGATGTTGTGTTTGAGACTCCAGGTATTCTCGGTAGTCGCTTTTAGCCTTCTCCGCCTGAGATGCAGTGAGAATTGTATAGCTTTCTTACATCCTTTCTGTATGAGATGTAGTTCGGTCTGTAATTCCCACGCGTGGCGTGTTTACTTATTTGCTTGTGTACGAGTTTGCTGTAGCATTTCTTTGCATAACATTTGCATCTAGATGCTTCATTACAGTCCTCTTTGCATAATCATAAGTCATGTTCTGCATTGTGCATGTCATTTGCATCTTGCCCCTACCTGCGGGCACATCTCTTTGTTACCTTGCCTGTTTGGCTAAGTCTTCGGCCTTGTCAAAAATGGGTCGTCCTGGGCTTTGACATTCACTCCCGTCATTTCATGACTTCTGAGTTCTGTCAAAAAGGGGCAACTGTAGACACCCCATTTTTGACCAACCTTAAGACTCAGACGTCATCGATTGAGCGCTCGATGATTGTGCATGTTTGTGCTCGTTTTGAGTTTCCGGAGCCTTCAGCTGAGCGCCTTGTCTCGGGACCTCTTAACTTTCTCCTCTTGGCTTGGTTTTTGGACCATGCTTTGTTGCCTTTGCCTAGAGGGAGACAGAGGCCTATAGGCCACTTCTTGTAGTTGTAGACTACCTTTCTCTCTCGTAGGCCACCTTTTGTACCTGTAGACTAGTTTTTGGGGCTTCCGGCTGAGTGCCTCACCTTGCGGACTCTTGTCTTGCTTCTTTTTTTGGTTTGTTTTTTAAGCAAGCCTTGTTATCCTTTGCTTGGAGAGTGGAACAGGGGTGTAGACTAGTTTCTCCCCCTGTAGACCACTTTTTCTGGTCGGCCAACTAGAGTGGGTGGTCTGTGGACCACCTAAGGTGGTCGGCAGCCTGCCACCACCTTCCCCTCTCCCTGCAGACCACCTTTCCTCCCCTACCGACCAGTTATTCTCCCTGTAGACCACCTTTTATGGTCAGCCAACTAGTGGGAGTGGTCGGCCGACCACCTCAATTGGTCGGCAGCTTTCCTGCTTTTTCTGCAGATATTTTTCTTCCCAGTTGTGCCAGCTGTTGGGCACATAAAGCATCCTCCATACACGTGTATGAAGGGATTGCACCAAGCTACTAGCTTGTTCAACAAACTTGAAGCTTGGAATTCTATAAGAGGGAAGGTCCCTCTTCCTTTCCAGAGGTTCTGAAATTGCTTAGGGCTATACATATCCCTCTATCTCTATATTTCTCTCTCTTTCTCTCTCTCTCTCTCTCTCTATATATATATTTATATATATTTGTGCTTAAAAGTGTAGTTTCTTCACACTTTTGCGCACAAACACCTACTCAAACACCACACTCTTGTTGCTGAGGTACCTGAGGGTCTTGCTTGGACTCAAAAGCTGGTTTTAGCTCAGAAAAGTTGCTGGAGTTGTTGCCCTATTCTTGTTCTTCAAGGGTGGTCTACACCACCCTTTTCTGGTCGGTAGCCCACAGTAGACACCCCATTTTTGACAGCCTTAAGACTCAGACATCATCGATTGAGCGCTCGGTGGTGGTGCATGTTGTGCTCGTTTCGAGCTTCGAAGTTTTGGTTGAGAGCCTTGCCTCCGGGTCTCCGAACTCGTTGTGCTTTGGCTCGGTTTAAGAACTAAACCTTGTTTCTCTTCTTGGAGGGAGGGAGAGGTCTTGTAGACCATCTCTTTGTGGTCGGAGACCACTCTTCACGGTCGTAGATCACTTTTCCCGTTTAGAGATCAGTTTCCGGTTTTCGGAGCCTTCGGCCGTGCGCCTTGTCTCGAGACCGCTTAACGTTCTCCGTTTGGCTTGATTTTTTGGACCACACCTTGTTTCCTCTGTCTAGAGGGACATTGTGGTCCGGGAGACCACTTTTGTGGTTGCATACCACTTTTGGTGCTCAACAGCCAGTTTTTGAGGCTCCTGGCTGCGCGCTTTGCCTCTGAAGTCTCGTTTTGCATCCGTGTTGGTTTGTTTTTGGCACAAACCTTGTTTCCCTTGTTTGGAAGATAGTACAAGGGTGGGAGACCAGTTTTTCTCCTTGGAGACCACTTTTCATCCCGCCAGCAGATTTTCTGGTCGGGAAACTGGTTTTCTTTGTCTTTGGGCCACATTTGTTGGTCTCCCACCACACCATTGGCTTACTTTCAGCGTGGAGACCACCAATTCCCCCTGCCGACCACATTTTTCCCTGGGAGGCCACTTGAAGTGGTCGGCCGACCACTGAAAGTAGTAGGCCGAGCACTTTAAGTGGTCGGCAGCTTTCCCCCTGTTTCGTTAGACTGAATGGATGCCAGCTGTGCCAGCTGGAGGGCACAGACTGTATCCTCGATACACGTGTATGGAGGGATTGCATCCAAGTTTTAGATGCTCCAAGAAGCTTGGACCCTTTGTTTTTCTATAAAAGAGGCTCTCCCTCTCCATTCTAAAGGTTCGGAATTTTGCCTAAGGCACAAGTGTATATCTCCCCCTATATCTCCATATTTAGTGCCTAAAGTGTGTGTTGTTCTTCACCTTTACACCACAACTCTTAACCATACACTCCACCATTGAACTGAGGTTCTTGGAGGACCTTTTTGGAGGTTGAAAAGTTGGTTTTTTGGCTGAGAAACTTGCTGGTATTGCAGTGCTTCAAGGGTAACCTCTTTTTTCCCCTTTTAAGCTTTGTCTTGATCATTCTCTTAGCCATATTTGCATGCTTATTTGGGCTTTACTTTCAACTGAAAAAAGTCTTGTATTTAAGTGTTTTTTCATGTTTGTTTAAGGCCTCTTGGGTATTGAGGGTCTTCTACCCTCTTGCATGCCCTAGTTGGCCTTGTGTTGTGCCAAGCCGTAGGGCCTTTGAGCTAGTCCTTGCTTGGCCTTCTAGCCACTGAAATCCAGTGGATTTTCAGTGGTAGGCATGCGGTTTTGAGGCCTAAAACCAGAAGGGGGGGTGACTCCCTCTCTTTCGGTTTTGTTTGCTAGCATTTTTGGCCTATCAAAGGAGCATGCATCTTCATACTTTTAAGGCTTGGTTCAGGCACTTTTTAGTGACTTTTAGGGCCTGCCTTAGCTTTGTCTATGGCTGTTTTGGTCACCTTGTGTTTGCTTCTTGCATGTGCAGTGTATTCCCATTCATGGCTCATCAAAGTAACATGTCATCCTAGCATGTATTAGCTCCATTTCAGTGGGTTTTTGGTCATCATTTGACATGTCATGGCTCTATTTTTGGCTGGTTTAGTAGCCTTTCACATGCTCCATATGCTTGTAGTGTAAATCTTGTTCACTAGCTTCGAGTGCATGATGTTTTGGCTCTTTATTCTAGCACATTTTGGTTGTGCTCCAACATGGTTTTGTTCATATTTTGGGCTGCCTTAGCTCTATTTTGAGGCTCCTTGGTCGAATGATGCTTTCCATGCATGCTTATAGTGTAATAGCCTTGACTAGTTTTGAGTTTTGAGGTCCCTTGCATGCTTAACTTGAGGTATTTGCATGTTTTGGCATCATTGAGAATGTTATTTCAGAACATGTAGGGCTGCTACACGTCCATATTTTCCACTCTTCAAGTGCTCTTTAGAGTTGTGCTTTTATGCCCTATTTGTGAGCCATTGCATGAGCCTCATTTTTGTGCCTTTCAAGCCATCATCCCAACTCATTTTTGCTACTATTTTGGCCTGCATAGGGTCTGTTTGGGGTTGGTTTGGTCATTTGAGCATTGCCTTGCATGCCTCTAGTGTAATATGCCTCACTAGCTTTTGATGCTTGAGCCCTTCAACATGCGTAACATGAGTTGTTTACATGATTCTAAGTCATCTTGCATGCCATTTCAGTGCTGGAACATATGCCATTGTAATCCATGTTTCATCCTTTCAATGCTTATGGAAAGTTGTGTTTTGTGCCTTAGACTCAGGCCATTGCATTATGCATGTTTGTGTGTGTTTTGGTGCCTTGATTTCATCATCAATGGCCGCTGACTTGGACATGGCCGAGTCCTATCCATTTTGGTATAAGTCCATTGCGCATTGAGTATGCCATGTAGTCCATAGCATTGAGTATGCCATGTGGTTGCATGATCAAACATTGCATTTGTGCATGCCATACTCATTGCATTGGGTATGTTAGTTGCCACGTGCATTGTGTATGCTAGTTTCATGAGCATTGTGTATGCCATGGAATTCATAGCATTATGTATGCTAGTTGCATGTCACATGTTTACCCCTTTGCACGTTTGGATGTCTAAGTTGTATTGCATTAAGTTGCATGATTGAGTCGCATTGTGCATGCCATGTTTGTTGCATTGTGTTTGGAATAGGCGTTAGTCCAAACATGGGAAACGAGGGACATTTCATACTCGAAGTGATGAAACGTGCCTCGATTCTCGGTCACCGACACTCTTGACTATACATGATGGAGTTTTGGGCTTTATGTGTTCGTGCGTGCATTCATGTCACATTGAGTCGTGCAATTTGGCTCCTCGGCCATCATGCATCGAGATGCGTGATTGGTGGCCCGAGGGTCGAAAACTATACTCCCTCGAGCTTATGTAATGATATGGAGGATGGTTGTGCATACATGTTTTGCAAATACTTTGCCATGCCCCTTTCTTGCTCTCTGTTGCAGCAAACCAGAAACCAGCAGCAAAAACTGGTCGGCCGACCAGATAAAGTGGTAGGCCGACCACTTTTTCTGGTTTTCACCTCAAAAAGTGGTCGCCAGGTGGTCTCCAAAGCCAACAACTGGTCGGCAGCCTTCCCACAGGTTCCCTTGGTGGAGTTTCAGCCTTCTGGAGCTTTGTGCAGTGTTCTGAGATCAATTGCAAACAGAGGCAAGTTGGGGCATCGCGATGGATTTCCGAGCAAGGCAATTCAAGCATGCATGCACCCTTCATCATCCAAGGCAGAGCTGAGGCAGCCCACTTCACATAGTTTGCATGCTTATTTAATTGCTAATTTAGTTGATTTGTTAACTAGTTAGTGTTGTGTAATAATTAGTTGTAGCTTGTTATTCATTTTGTTGTGTAATAACTAGTTTAATTAGAATAGTTGGTTAATTAGTTGGTTCTGTATTATTTATTCAGACCCTCCGTCGATAGGGCACAACTGTTGTAATAAGTGGCGTGTGTGTGATGCATGTCTTCCAACCCCCATTTCTTTCTCCCTTTTATTTATTAGCTTACGATGGTTAGTTTTAGGGCATGTTTCAATTAGCATCCTTATGCTCGCATGTTTGCATCCATTCATCTGTCTTGCATGCACCGGGCTCGGCGCATCATACTAACTGCATTGTATTTCAATTCCTATTTGAATACATGTATCAAATTGCATTTCACATGACATTTTAGAATAGCCGAGCCTATCTTAGTTGCACTTTGTATGTGTTGCATTAGGCATTCTTGACATAGCTAGGATCATGCATTGATTTCTAACATAGCTTTTGTTTTGGCTCGGAGTACTCGGTAAGTGTTTATGCTTTAGCATCCTTGCATGTGTGTGAGTGACTGCCATGATAGCATGCTTGCCATGAGGCTAACTGCTTTTGTGATATGACTGCCTGAATGCCTGTGGGTGAAGGCTGGATTACTTGAATTTGAACAATTCATTGATTGCAAGTTTTAAGCCCACTTGAGAGTGGCAAATCACCATGTTTTCCAAGCCCACTTGAGGGTGGCAAAATCCACATTTTAGCTTACTTACGAGTAGCAAACCGCTTTCAAAACCAACATGAGATGTTTTGTTCCAACTTAGGCGATCCAGTCTATACTTTTATGCTGTGCGCATCACATAGTAATTCAAGGTTAATAACCGGAATAAGAGCACATGTGTTTTCAAAAACAAGATATCATGTTAGTAAAGGCCGATCTTTGATCGGGCGAGCGGGGGTGCTCATTGCATGACCTTCCCCTCTCGTACCCAAGTTCCCGAGCCGAGGCAACTTTGGTGATGACGGACACGTGGCCTTAGGCATGAGTCAGGGTTTCCTAAATTTCCCAAAAATAAAATATTTAGGTGGCGACTCTGTATCTGGCAAAGCAGTCCATGTTTGGCACTTCTTTCTAAAAATCAATTTTTCAAAACGATTTGCCGAATTTTGACTCTTTGGTGATTTATCAATCTCGCATTGCACTTTGCAAGATCAGATTAAGAACCGTGACATTGAGTCCGAACTGTAGTGAGCCCAATGAACAAAACGGGATTTTCCCGGGACGTTCAGGCGCATCTACAGTTTCTGGCGACTCCGCTGGGGACTTAGAGAACTTGACCCGAACTCATGATATCTTGTTTTGATTACACTTATGTGTTTCTTTGCATTGCGTTTGCATTGGTGCGCCTAGGACACCGTGTTTGCCATCTGCTATTCCTGAACGGTTTGCCGAAGGCTGCGTGCCATAAGGCTGACTGGTTACGGGCTCTGCCACGATGAGAACACAAACCTCGGTTTTTACCGGGGCACCCTTTTTGACAATTCGACCTAGTGCATTTCGGAATCCATAGTGACCATTCTAAACTAGGATAGGTTGCTTACCCGATTGTAGGTTGTTTGAAACTGCTGTGCGCGTAGTGAAACCCTAGTTCTTGACAAAACTAGGACAGGAAAACCCTACCCCTCCATAGGGGTGTTTTGGCTCTCACTTGCTGGCCATGTGCTTTTAGAGTGTGCCTCTACAGGTTACATGTATCAGTTTGCAAGTATGGGTATCAGGCCTGCAGGCATCAGTGTTTTAAGAATCAGTTATATCCGCGGGTATCAGATTCAGATTTGGGGCAGTGATTTGGAAACAATGATCAGTAGTTGAGAACAGTGTATTCAGCTTACAAATGCCAACTGTGTGTTGTCATACCGACTGTGTGTTGTGTTTATTTAAGCCGTTATGCTGTCCGTTTTTCTGGTTGTTTATTTCCTCATTATGCTTTATTTATCTTTTTGCTAGGGTAGTTTAGCACAATTGCTTCCGACCAAGTAAATATTCCCCAAGCACTCTGGACTAGAGGTCACAGACTCCATCGATCTGAGGATCTGATAGACGGACAACCAGTGTTCCACTCTTTACCCCCGGTTGCTAGACGGAGGTCAGTAAGGCGTAGTGTATCGGTACCGCAGTTGCCTGATTAGTGGTCTTTGAGTAGTCAGGTTGAGATTTCCGAGTCTACTGCAGAGATAGATATACTGGTAGTTCACCTAGATCAGGGCAGTATGGCAAGAATGGAAAAGATGATGCGTCAGCTCTAAGAGAGTATGAAAACCATGTAGCAGGACGCTGCTCGTCAAGCAGAATTTGCCAAACAACAGGCCGAGATCATGGCCCAACCGGCAGAGTTAATTACCAGGCTACAACAGCAAATCGGAGCATCCGCTTCACACCAAGCTCCTCTCCCGCCAAGGGTGCCAATACTTGGAGAGACAGCTAATGTCCAGGAAGATACGGACATTCCAACAGGGCCGGTTCCGCCCCCAATCCTACCCCAGCTATCCAAAGCACAGACCAACCTACCGGATTCTCCCTTTGAGTTCGAGGTGGACCCCACGGCATTAAAAGTGAGCAAGCTTGAAAAGCTATTCAAGAAATCTCAGGGTGTCAAGTCCATTCCAGATATTGAGGATGGGTACACCGACTCGGCCGTGACGCTGCCGGACCGGTTTAAGATGCCACACATTGACTGTTTTGATGGATCCAGTGATCCTATGGTGCATCTACGGTTGTTTTCATACATACTAAGGCTGATGGGCCTCACCAAACTCCAGAAGCTTTCTTTGTTTGGCCAAACCCAGTTGGGTGTAGCGGCCATTTGGTATGCAAAATTGGAAGATTCCGTCAAGAGAAACTGGGAGGAGATGGCCAAGGCCTTCGTAGCTCAATACTCCTACAATACACAGATCAAGATTACAACCCGTGATCTCAAGACGACTAGGCAGGAGCCGAAGGAGAGTTTCTCCGATTTTGTGACTCGCTGGAGGGCCAAGGCCTCGATGATGACCATTAGGCCGACTGGCAAAGATCAAATACGGATGGTCGTGCGCAACCTCCAGCCTAAGCTCATGCAAAAGATGATCGTGCTACCTCTCCCCACTTTTGGGGATCTACATGAGATTGGGGTGCAAATTGAGGACGCCTTGAAACAGGGTCTGATTGACAATGACAGAGAGCAGCCTAGGAGGACTTTCAACCGCAGTACGAATACAGGCACAAGCAGTGCTGCAGCTGCCAGAGCTTCAGATGTGAGCATGGTCACCACCACCACCCCAAGAACCCTTACAGCTACACCATTCGTCGGCGCGTCCGGAAGTAACTCACAAACAACCAAGTACCCACCTCGAGGCCAAAGAACCTTCATCCCACTACACATGTCTTTGTCCAAGGCTTTGGGAGTTTGGATCAGGAAAGGGCACTTGAAGCCCCTAGAGCCGCGGCCGTTGCCAGAAAAACTTCCCCCCTCCCACGACCCAACTAAATACTGCGCGCTTCACCAACAGCATGGTCATGACACCGACCAGTGCTATAGATTGCGTCATGAGATTCAGGATCTCGTTGACAATAGGGTGATTGTGCCTCCAGAGAAACCGAATGTCACAACTAACCCTCTCCCACCACACAACCAAGCTCCACCTCCCAAACGCATCAACTCAATCCAAACTGGGGTTGTGTTATACGACCCTAGCATATACATCACCCCATCTCACCTACCCAAGCCAGAGGTGTTCATTCTTGACAGCACTAACTTGTGCATGTTGGACATCTCCCGAACCCAACCTGAACCAATGGTGGTGACTATCGAAGATAGAACAGGGATGACTTTGGAGGAAAGTGGGATTAGTGATTCAGGGTCTGAGGAATTTGGGAGCTCTGCTGAGGAGGTATACAATCCAGGTGGCTACATTACGTCAGTGGGCTAGGTTAGGCCGAATGTGGAATTGCTAATGGGGGCAGAGATTTGTGTAGTACGGGAAGATGGACTTGATCAGAGGCTAGATGGCTTAACGGATCTAGAAGAGGACATTGCTAACCTTCAGTTTTTCAATGAACAAGATCCTGGAGACATGACAGTCAACTGGTTTGATTTTGATGGGTCAGCAGAGGTTACAGGGTGGCTTGATGACCAACCAGATGTTGTTGAAGAATCTCAGCCAGAACAGGGCCTGTCAGGGACAAGGACATCAGTTGTGGCCGGAAGGGCTGAAAATCAGAATGCATCGCCGGTGCCAAGAATTTCGCTCGGGATTTGGGTATTTTGAATACAAGAGATGTTGAACAGCAGGCTGCACTGAAGCAGTTTGAACGGAAAGGGATCGAAGATTCTGAGAGAGCCAAAAAGGCCAAAGCCCCTGTGGGGACTGAACGTGCTGTGTGCACATGAACAGAGCATGCTAAGCACATGGACGGAAGGCGCTGTGAGTACATGGATCGTTGTAACGGAGCCAGACAGGTGTCTGTCGGCTGCCGATGGCATGTGGTGGGAAGACGATGACCTATGTCTTGCCCACACCAATGAGGACTAGGGGAATAACCAGCCAGATGATACCTGGTATATTGGCGAAGTTGACCACATGACTAGGAGCGGGCGGTATTTCAAACCCCCACACCTAGATCAACCAAAGGCGTCCGGAAAGGACAAAGTGGCGGAGAAGCAGAAAGAAAAGCTACTCGAAGAAGAGGCTGTGCTGAAACAGTTGAAAAAGATACAGGCAGACATCTCCATCTGGGGACTGCTTATGGCTTCACGAGTTCATAGACAAGCTGTCCTATCTGCAATGGACAAGGCTAAACTCTCAATAGACACCACGCCTAAGCAGCTAGTAGGATTGGTTTTTTTGGGAGGGGCTTCCCCGATGTTGACCTTTTCCGACAAGGAACTACCGCCCGAGGGCGCAAACCATAACAAACCACTCTACATCTCTGTGGAATGTAGAGACAAGTGGATACCGGTGGTTCTTATCGACACAGGATCCACCATTAACGTATGTCTGTCAAGGACGGCATATGCAATTGGATTGAAGCCCGCAAACTTCGTACCTACTGCCCAAGTGATTCGGGCATATGACAACACTAGTAGAGAAGTGATGGGGACTGTGCAGATTCAGACTCAGGTTGGTCCTGGACAACACGAGATTGACTTTCATGTCATGGACGTTCCCGCAACCTTTAATTTACTCCTAGGGCGGCCGTGGCTGCACCAAGTGAAGGTAGTCTCTTCCACCCTACACCAGATGTTGAAATACCCCATGGGAAGGGGGTGGCTATTGTTTTTGGGAATTCGTCAATCCATCCGCTGCCAGAAGTGTCTACACCGGTTTTGGAAATCGAGCATGGCACAGAGGATGTGTTCTTATCGGGATTTACCCTAGCCGAGCCCCGGGTCGTATAGAACATCTTAGCTGTTGATGAGGGGTTGTACGTTAGCGCTCAGTCAGTAGACCTCATGAACAAACTCCAGCATATCCCTAGGATGGGACTAGGAAGAACTGGCCGGAAGGGCATTGCAGTATCGGCCGAAGTACCGCACAACCCGCATACCTTGGGCTTAGGTTATCTGCCTACCAAAGAGGACTGGGTGAGGAAAGGCAAGGAGATGGCTGGGAGGGCCAGAGCAAAGCAGGCGGGGAAGCCTTATGAGTTAATGCACCGACCCATCCAGGGTACCCTAAACGGACGCTTTGTCCGGGAGGGGGAGGATTTTCCATTCTGTGGCTTTCTGGAGCCATGGTTGAATGCAGAGAAGCGTCGCTTGCCAGGGTTTGAGATCTTCTTTGACCGGCAGTTATCCGGGGATGACGTTGTTGAGGAGCAGACACACCCATTAGCTGAAGTTGAGCAGTATAAGGGAGTGGATTCTGAGAGCACCGAGATTGAAATAGGGGTAGCACTGGCTTGTCTACTTTCAGATCCTCTGATCGTACAAAAGTGCTTGGGGGATAACTTCTCGGTGACCATGATTGGGAATGAAACGGCTGCAAGCCCACCTTCAAACATTTTGGACGCATCCATCGCACCCTCCCTCATCTGGCAGTATGAGGAGGGATTTTTATCAAGCAGCACCGGGTCAGGTAGTGAGCCGGAATCTGATTCCACCGAGTCTGTGGAGTCAGAATCAGGTTCCAGCTCGTCTGAGTCTGAGTCTGGTATTCCCGGGGGTGACAACTCGGATGCCATAGTCCTGTCTAGGTCGTCTTTTTCTTTCTCTTTTGAGTCTGTTGTAATAGAGGAATCAGACGATTTGGAAGTGATTAATGAGAATGGAATGGCTGTGGCTTCTGAGTACTTTTCTATGCCTTTGATTTATTATATTAATCAGGACTTTCAAAATTTTGATGAAAACGACGAGGAAGAAATTCCTCCGATTTTACAACGTTTAATTGATCAAGAGCAGGAGAGATTTGTTAAACCTTTGGTTGATGAAATCACTATAGTTAATGTTGGTACTGAGAAGGACCCGCGGCTGGTCCAGATTGGGTCCACGTTGTCTTCGAAGGAACGCGAGCGCTTAGTCACTTTATTAAAAGATTTCAAAGATATTTTCGCATGGTCCTACGAAGACATGCCTAGAATTGATCCTGAGATTGTACAGCATCGGATCCCTCTTGACCCAGAGGCCCGACCCGTTAAACAGAAACTCAAAAGGATCCGCCCGGACTAGGCTCTGAAGATTAAAGAAGAGGTCACCAAGCAAATTGACGCAGGGTTCCTGC
This sequence comes from Camellia granthamiana, assembly GCA_036172215.1. Taxonomy (NCBI): domain Eukaryota; kingdom Viridiplantae; phylum Streptophyta; class Magnoliopsida; order Ericales; family Theaceae; genus Camellia; species Camellia granthamiana. The sequence goes on along the minus strand of CM069908.1, from coordinate 96,561,668 downwards.
TGGTATCTGAGTGCCCAACTTGGCTGGCCAAGATAGTTCCGGTGCTGAAGAAGGATGGCAGGATTTGGGTACGTGTGGATTTCAGGGATCTAAACAAAGCTACTCCGAAGGACGACTTTCCTTTGTCACATATCGATGAGTTAGTGGACTTCACTGCTGGGCATGCACTGCTCTCGTTCATGGATGGATTCTCAGGCTACAATCAGATTCTGATGTCACCCGAAGACCGGGAGAAGACTGCTTTCACCACTCCGTGAGGGACATATTGTTACAGGGTGATGCCATTCGGGTTAAAGAATGCTGGAGCTACATATCAACGGGCTGCGACCACGATATTGCACGGCATGATCCTCAAAGAGGTTGAGGTGTACGTGGATGACATGATTGTCAAGTCCAAGGAAAGAGAGGGCCACTACACCGCCTTGCAAAAGTTCTTCCAAAGGATCAGAGAATTTTGATTACGGCTGAATCCTCAGAAGTGTACATTCGGTGTTACAGCAGGGAAGATGTTAGGGTTCTTGATTACACAAAGAGGTATCAAAGTCGACCCTTCCAAAATCAAGGCCATCTTAGAAACACCACCACCAAGGACTGAAAAGGAGGTGCGAGACTTTCTCGGTAAAGTACAATTCATAAGACGGATTATCGCAAAATTAACCTTGACTTGTGAACCACTTTTTGGTCTCCTAAAGAAAGGAAAGAAGTTCCAATGGGACGCCGATGCCAAGCTGCTTTTGAACAGATCAAGCAATATTTATAGAACCCACCTGTGTTGTCACCGCTTGAACCGGGGAAGCCGCTGATTTTGTACCTTTCAGTAACTGAAACTACAATGGGCTGCATGCTTGCACAGGAGTCTAAGGACAAAGTAGAGAGAGCTATCTACTACCTGAGCAAAAAGATACTGGATTACGAGATCCATTACACTCCGCTGGAAAAAGCTTGTTTAGCCTTTGTATGGGCTACCAGGAAGCTGCGGCACTACCTATTAGCTCACTCTGTAATGTTGGTTTCAAGATTAGATCCCATCAAATATCTCTTCGAGAAACCGGCACTTACGGGTAGGCTAGCTCGTTGGTTGCTTCTGCTTTCCGAATTCGATCTGAAGTATGTGACGCGCAAGTCAGTGAAGCGGAGAGCGGTAGCGGAGTTCCTAGCCGATCACCCAGTTGAAGGGGGCGAAGCAGTTGAGTACTTATTCCTAGACGAAGCCATTCTGCATGTCGGAGAAGAGTTTTGGACGATGTACTTTGATGGAGTGTCAAACCAATACGGGTATGGGATAGGGGTGTTGCTGATAGCACCCGATAATTCTCGTATTCCTCTAGCGTTCAAACTCCGGTTCAAAGTCTTGAACAATGAGGCAGAGTACGAAGTGCGTATTGCTGGACTAGAAGCAGCTCTGGAACTAGGGGCAAAACGGTTGGACGTCATCAGGAACTCGAACCTTGTTGTATCTCAAGCAAAAGGAGATTGGAAAGTCAAAGAAGAAAAGATGAGAATATACCACCAGACCTTGGACTTGTTGATTCCTTGGTTTGAGAAGCTGAACTTCGCTCATCTACTAAGAGAGAAGAACAGGTTCGCAGATTCACTAGCAACTCTATCTTCTATGATAGACATCCCTTTTGGAGTCCGGATGCGTCCGATCATCATCGAACAGAAATTCGCGCCAGCCTACGAGCTGATTGCTACCATAGATGAGGTACAAGATGAGAATCCCTGGTATTACGATGTCTGGAACTTCTTGGAAAAAGAGATGTATCCACCAGGGGTAAATGCCAAGGACAAAAGGGCAATTTGAAGAATGGCTGCTCAGTTCATCGTCTGCAGGGGTAAACTGTACAAGAGAGGTCATCTGGGAATGCATAAACTGTGTGTCGACGCTGAAGAATCGAAGAGCCTGATGGAGGCCATCCATGGAGGAGAGTGTGGAGCGCACATGAGTGGGGTGATGCTAGCTCGGAAGATTCTCAAACAGGGTTATTACTGGTCCACCATGGAGGAGGATTGTATTGGCTTTGTACGGCGATGCCACAAATGCCAGATCCATGCGAACCGCATGAACATTCCACTGTCGAAGCTGTACAATATGACTTCGCCATGGCCATTTTCAGTCTGGGGGATTGATGTGATCGGGGCTGTCACCCCGAAGGGGTCTAATGGGCATGAGTTCATTCTAGTTGCGATAGACTATTTCACAAAGTGGGTTGAGGCCCAATCTTATGCGTTGTTGAAGGCTTCACATGTTGCGAAGTTCATCAGGAACAACATCATCTGTGGCTATGGGGTCCCGAACGAGATCATTTCAGATAATGGTTCCCACTTCAAGAAGGAAGTGATCGACTTGTTGGAAAAATACAATGTGGCTTTTCACAAGTCATCTACATATCGGCCACAGACCAACGGGGCAGTCGAGGCCGCCAACAAGAACATTAAACACATTTTGCAGAAGATGGTGGAAACCTACCGAGACTGGCCATATAAGTTATCGTTTGCTCTGTGGGGTTACCGGACGTCAATTAGAACTTCTACTGGAGCGACTCCATATTCATTGGTCTATGGGATGGAGGCCGTTCTACCTATCGAAATTGAGGTTTCGTCATTACGGGTATTGGCTGAGTGTCAAATAGCCGAAGCAGATTGGCAGCAGAGTAGATTCGAAGAACTCATGCTCTTTGATAAGAGAAGGCTGAAAGCACTGTACTATGTTCAAGGTTATCAATGACGAATTGCCTGGGCTTTCAACAAGAAGGTTAAGTCCAGGAATTTGAAAGAAGGAGATTTGGTGCTCAAAGACAACCGAGCTCCCATCTACGACCCTTGGGGCAAGTTCAGGCCCAATTGGACTGGCCCTTACATCATCAAGTCTATCTGGTCGGGTGAAGCTGTCGTTCTGATGGACCTAGATGGCCTAGAGTTCTCCCAACCGATCAACATGGACAAGTTGAAGAAATATTACCCCTAACTGGCTCGCTAGGCCAAAAACCTGAAAGGGCGACCTAGGCAAAAGTTAGAGCATAGAAAAATTTGAAATTATAAAACTGAGCTCGCAGGGTTGAAAACCCGCAAAGGGCGGCCTTGGCAAAAGTTAGAGCGTAAAAGGAGAATGTCAATACACAAGTGAACCCGAGCTGAACTACGTAAGGCTTGATTCCCATCTTTGGGATATGTAGGCAACTTCATTCTGAAGTCCAACCACAAACACTTCCCCGATCAACTTTGTCCATGTGATCACGTTTGGTCATCTTTGTCTATTCTGTGTTCAAGAGTTCGGTTCTGATCTCCAGTGCAGTGCTATTCAGACTAGGGGCAACTTTCCAGTTGCCGGAATCCGGGGTTGTGCATCTTAGTGACAAATCTCAGGCGTGTTCGGTTCTGATCCATATCGAAAATGGTTTTGAAAAGTTTTAATAAAAGTTGATTTTGCTCAAATTAATCTTTTTACAACTTAGACCATTTTTGGACCAAACGGAAAATTTTCAGTACCACAACTTTCAATTTCATTGATTTCAACACAGAGTTCTCTTGCTCTTGAATACAAAATTGAAGTTGCTTTTCATTACATTCAGAAAGAAAACTTGAAAGTTCTTATTAAAGCAAATAAATCCGGGGCATAGTCAGGTGTTCCCGCGCCCCCTCCCAAAGCTGGTCGAAGACTCTGATGCCAAAGTAGGCCCCACCTGTGCCTCTTCATTGAGCCAATCTATGCACTCATCAAAGAGGGTGTAACTGAAAGTGGGAGCAGGGGCCAGAAGCTCTCTAGTCTTCTATGCCGTGGCATACCAAGCCAGCTGTGCGCCTCGGACCGGAAATGCAGCAGGATACTCTATCCCCTCTGCCGGGAAAGTCTAATCATGTTCGAACTGACACCGGAACCAGAACAAAAAATAGAAGACACAGTGAGTCAGGCCGATCAACTAAATCCCGGTCTGCCGGGACATGCTGTAGCTCATCGTTGGTAGATTAAGCCAAGGGCCCTGCCAAGCAATGCGGTCTGTGGACAAACTGCACATCCAATCGAACCACCAACCCTCATTAAGGGCATCGACCAGACGTCGTCGGAAGAAATAGCCGCGAGCTGAGAATGTTGGGCAGGAGTCCACCACTCTCAACTTGTCCATCAACCACACCTAGGAGGGACGAAAAATAAGAGATTAAAGAATAGAGAGATGTACGATGAGAGAAAAGTGAGAAAAGGATTTTGAGAGAAAAATCGAGCCTGAAGGCTGAGTGATGTGAGCAATATATATGTGAGACAGGGTGGGAAACATTACCTGCAGCAGTAGTGGACTCCCCGCGAATCTGGTCATCTCTCGGCGATGAAAAGCCTCCAAACCCATCAATGTCTTGGCCAGTGTCATGGCAATGCAGCTCTTGCCCTCTTTTAAGCCTTGGCCAACTTCGATCAAATGAGTGCTAAACCCTCCGGAGCCTGGAGCAAGCAAGAAATGGGACAGCATGCACAAGCAAAGCGCATGTTGCCGAAAGCCCTGCCAATGATGGTCGACGCGGTCACCGGCATCGGAAAACCGACGAAGCAAACTCGGAATGTCCAGCATTCCGTCACAAATCAATGACCGAGCGTCATGCATAGTGAGCCCACACATTCATCCCAAGGCTTGGATACGGCCGAAGCGAAGCTGGGGCAAGATTTCTTCGTTGCGCTCGGATTCCATCAAAGCTTGGAAGTCTTCAAAGGTAGGACACATCTCTTGCCCGCCAAAGCTAAAGACATGTGCTACCGGATTCCAAAACCTTACTGCAGCATGGAGAAATGGAAAGTGCAACGGGGTGCGAATCAACGTAAATAGTGCATTTATGCTGAAGCCCCGGAAGTTCAACTTTTCCGAGCCGTCTAAGGTAGCAATCCAAGTTGTGAGATTTTGGATGAGAAATGCCTCCATTTTGATGCGAAACTGAGATGGAATGAGAGAACCACGAAGTTGGAACCTTTATGGAGGATAAGGCACTGTTAGGAGGACAAGTGTCAAAAATCTGGAGGTCACCAGGCCAACTGGTCGGCCGACCACTTTTTCTGGTCGGCCAGCCAGTTTTTCTGGTCGGCCGGCCACATAACTGGTCTGCAGAACAAGAAACTGGACGACCAGCCACATTTGGTGGTCGGCCATGAAGAAAAACTGGTTTTCAGCCTTTTCCTAGCCTCTAGAAGAGAGCTCCTAGCCTTTCCATGTGTTGGGAGTGCTAAAGGTCTGAGTTTACCTCTGTTTCGGATGTGTTCCTTCGCTCCGCTTGTACAAAATGCGTTTGCTTCTCGAGTTGTTGCTATTTGTTTATCGAGTTGTCGCTCTCTATTTATCGAGTTGTTAAGTTTTGCTTATCGAATTGTTGAGTTTGCTTATCGAGTTGTTGCTCTCCGTTTATCATGTTGTCAAGCTTTGCTTATTGAGCTGTAAACTTGCTAAGGTTTTGTTGTTTCTTGGTAAGTTAAGTTGTTCAGTTCGCTATGTTGGCTCGCTACCTGACTTGGCAATACGTAATGTTCAATTTCCATACAATCTCATTTTTGTACAAAATGATGCGATACGATGCTAAGAATACAAAATACAACATTTTTGAACAAAAAGATGTTTCATTCCATCATAGCTTCTTTTTACAACATTTTACAACAGGGCACAAATTTTAAAGAAAATAAAACTGCCTAACGCTGTACAATGTGCTACAACTACATGCAAAAAGGAAAATAAAGCAGGAACATCTGCATCAGTGCTGTCGGGCTCAAGATCGGGAGGCTCTCTTCATCCTCTTCGGCTGAGCAGCCTCTCCGCCACCCCCACCAGCACCACCATCCGAATCGGTGCTGCCGTCCTCGGAATCCTCCTCGGCATCACATCCGCTCTCAGAACCGGAACCAGAGTAATCCTCTCTGCCTGCGGAAGTCTCTGACTAAGGATGCGCAGACTCCTCCTCCTCGCTGGACTCCTCATCATCTCTGATGGGCGCTCTACATCTGCCTCGGCTGCGAGTCGAGTCCCCTCTTCTAGCTCCTCAAGAAGGCCTGGATGGCCCAGTCCGTAGAGGTGGGACCTGAAAAGGACAATTCAAATGCGTCAGCCAGTATGTATATCAGATACAGATGCGAGAATGCTGCACAGAGTGTGTGCATATAGATACAATATGTGAATGTGGTGTGTCAGATGTGCTCTACACATGCAGTCAATCAATGTAGTGAAATGTTCGATTTTAGTATGTCACCACAAATATGATAAATGTAAGGGAATTGAAAAGTACCCGAATGCCGGAGGCACAAAGCATCGTCTCCCTCCACAGAACCATGCCCTCGAGTGAGGCCACCACTCCAAGTAACCCCTCAGTATACTCCTTGGGAGGCTGCACACACAAGTTCAAGTAATCAGTGAATAAATGAATATCTAAATATCTGAATGATAAATGAAAACTGTGGAGCATACTGGTGGTGAGTCAGGGTCACAGACGTATCGGTGATCCGGCCACAGAGGCTCTAGCAGGATCTGGTATGGTGTCCCATACTCCCAACCTATCAGCTCGATCGGAAGATCTGGCCACCCAGCATACTGGTAAGTCGGGGGGATCTCTCTAGCCCCACCCCTCAATGTGCCGGCTCTGCTGGTCGAAGGAATGTCTCTAGCTCGAGCGCGTCTCGATGACGGAACGCCAACAGCTCTCCTCGTAGGGGTACGGACACCTATCAATGGAGGCATCAAGTACGTATGGCGGTAGGTCGCATACTCCCCCTCCTCCAGCAACAGAACTGCATCAGTACCCAACATAAGGACCTCGACCGCCTGGGGAGTGAGTCTCTCAGTGGACCGCATGTCCTCTAAAGGTGCTGAGGGGATATCCTGAATAGGGTTGCCCATCGTCTGACGCAAGAAGTGATCCCCCAGAAATCGGGCCCTGCCAGCTGGTCCCTCAAACAAAACCCTATATCGAGAAGCGGCCAATGCCCCAGAGAACCGGAACCGAGGATCTCCTGACAAGGGTGCCCATGGCTGCCAAGTAACCTACGGATGGCAAGTGCATAAACGGATTAGATGTCATAAATATGCAAGGTGAATCAAAGCTGAAAGCATGAAGAACTGAGAGTTCTTGATTACCTCTGTTGCCCGTACCGTGTCGAAGAACTGTCAGAGATATAGCAGAGTCTCCCGAGGCCTGGGCCGGCACCGACCCTCAAATCTACACGAGAAAGGGATCTCCAGAGGTACCTCAACCTCAAGCTCAGGGGCCAGCGTCGGGAAGTATGCATAAACCTATAGCTGTGAAAGGCAAGACAGCGACTGTCAGAACACAGAATATATTGAAAACACTGAATGCCGAGTGCAGAATGTGAATACAGAAAATACAGAATGCTGAGTGCAGAATGCAGAGTATAGAATGTAATGTGTGTCGTGTGCAGTGTACAGGTAATGAAAAGCAGAAATGTAAATCAAAGAGGGTAGAACGTACCTCCCAAGCTCGCCAGTAGCCACCTACTATGTTCCCCCGCCCGCGAGAGGTCGTGCTCATGTAGCAATAAAGGGTGGCGAGGCTAGCGCCACCCCAATCATACTGACTGACTTGTGATAGGTCTACCAAAGCACTGAGCAGATAAAGCCCAACTGTGTTCCCCCCTGTCAGAGAACAGATTGGTCCCGAGGAGGAACATCAAAAATCCCCGGGCATACTGATGTATGGCCTCAATGGTTTGGGGAAAAGTCCTCCTAAACCGCTCGGAGAACCAGGTGTACCTGACCCTACCTGATGATCTGTCGATCGGCGGGCGGGCTCCCAGCAGATAAATCCAAGTGGCCTCCCACTCGCCCATATCTGCATCATAGGGGATCGATCGGCCTGCCACGTCAAGGCCTGTCAGCATGGAGAAGTCATATGGGGTCATCGTCATGTCCCCAGTAGCTGAAAAATGGAACGAGTTGGTGGTGTCCCACCATCTCTCCGCAAGTGCCTCCATGAGGGCCCTACTCGCTGAATGACGCGATAAGCCCGCACAGAAAGGTCCAAATCCTGCCTCATCCACGATATGGCAAATAGTATCTGGGAGCTCCATATACCACTCCCTAGCAATGATCGATCCATAGCCCTGTGTGGAACGGAAAGATACCTGCATTCAGAATGAACAGATGTATTCAGTTTCAAAATGGAATGTATGAGCTGCATGCAAATGAAGTGAATGAGCTATGTGTTCAGCAATGAAGATTTGTGAGCTGCGTGTTCAGAATAAGAACGAGCTGCGTGCAAATGAAAGTGTATGAGCTGCGTGTTCAGAATTGAAATGTGTGAGCAGTGTGTTCAAAGTAGAATGTATGAGCTGCGTGCAAATGAAGTGAATGAGCTGTGTGTTCACAAATGAAAGTGTATGAGCTGCGTGTTCAGAATTGAAATGTGTGAGCTGTGTGTTCAAAGTAGAATGTATGAGCTACGTGCAAATGAAGTAAATGAGCTGTGTGTTCACAAATAAAAGTGTATGAGCTGCGTGTTCAGAATTAGAAATGAGCTATGTGCCCAAAAAACGAGCTGTGTGCCTGAAAAATGAGCTGTATGCCTGAAAAGGGAGCTGTGTGCCCGAAAAATGAGCTGCGTGCCCAAAGAATGAGCTGTGTGCCCGAAAATATGCTGTGTGCCCGAGATAAACTGTGTGGTCAGGATGAACCGTGTGTTCAGAGTGAGCTGTATGCCAAATTAACAGAATATTGTGCTATGAGTTGTGTGCCAAGTCAACATCATATCCTAAATAAGCTGCGTGTCAAATCAATATTGTGCTATGTGCGAGCCGTATGCCAGAATAAGCAGAAGTACTGTGCATATGAATGTGTTCAGAACGAGCAGATAAAATACATTGCAAAGGCAGGAAAGGTGTAGGAAATGCAGAATACATTGCAGAGAATGTAAAAGGAAGTACGTACCTCTCAGGCCTGGTGAGATAGATGAAACTGTGGCTCCCGTAGCAGTAGGTCTGCGGGTGCTCGCCCGCGCGAAGTCGGTAAAGTGATAGAAGGTGTTAGGAGGAAGAATGTGCTCCTCCGGGTGGTATGCCGTAGGATCAAATGGTCGTATCCTCGGAGGCAATGACATAACGTCTGGCTCGTCCTCGACATGTGGAGGACCTCCCTCGTGATGAAAATGATCCGCCATCCGAAGAAATCTGCAAAATAAGCAAAAATGAGCAAAATGAGCCAAAATCGCAAAAAGTCAACAAAAGTCAACTCTCAGGAAAGGAAAAAGTCAACAAAAGTCAACACCCGAGAAAATGTGCCAAACTTCGAGTCAAACATACCTCAAGTGGTGAAAATGGAGAAAGACACTCCGAAATCAAATTTTAATCGGTTCAAAACAAAGAGAACCGAAAGTTTTCGTGAAACAACTTCGCGTGGGGCGTTGGAAAACGCGTATCAAGTGCAGATCTGAGAGAGAAAAGGGTCTAGGGAGCAAGAGAAGTTCTTTTTGGCCTTGGAGGTGTGAGCAAAAGTGATTTGGATGAGTGAACTTAAAGATCCGAACCTTAAAAGACAAAACTGCCCCGAATTATGTAAACTGGTCGGCCGACCAGTTTTTCTGGCTGGCCGACCACTTGATGTTCAACAACTGGTCGATGGATGTTCTAGGTGGTCGGTGGCCTTCATGGGTGGTCTCCAAAGTCCCTTTGTTCTCCCTGTGTGTTTTGGTGATGATTGGAGTCCTCGGCTCTCAAGAAAGTACAAGAAAAGTACACTTTCCGGCGCGAAATTATTTCCACAGGAACTTCAAATTCAACTCTTCGATGTGTGGCTCATCGTTACTCTTCAAGAGCAAGGTGTATCCTTTTTGAATATGTTGTGACCCCTCCGGGAGGTAAATCGGAGGTTCCGGTTAAATCGCTCGCGTTAAGGTTTGTATTTCCTTATTCAGCATTATGTTTCGAACATACTATTGAAGTTGCACTTCTCTCGCATTGTCATGCACCCTTTCTTCTCTGGCATTTGTTATGCACGCTTTAAGCGTGTAGTTATGCACATCTCGTTGCATTGTTATGCACGCCACTCGTCGCACTGTTATGCATGTTTCTCTCGTATTGTTATACACACTTTGTTTGTGTTGTCACGCACATTGTTCCCGCATTGTTATGCATCACACTTAGGTTGCATTGTTATGCACCCCTGCCCACATTGTTATGCGTCACACTTAGGTTGCATTGTTATGCACCGCTTCCCGCATTGTTATACGTCACACTTAGGTTGCATTGTTATGCACCCTTGCCCGCATTGTTATGCGCCACACTTAGGTTGCATTGTTATGCACCCCTTCTCACATTGTTATGCGTCACACTTAGGTTGCATTGTTATGCACCCCTTCCCGCATTGTTATGCGTCACACTTAGGTTGCATTGTTATGCACCCCTTCCCGCATTGTTATGCGTCACACTTAGGTTACATTGTCATGCATCCCTCCCGCATTATTATGCGTCACACTTAGGTTACATTGTCATGCACCCACACTTTGCTTGCGTTGTCACGCACTTTTCATTTGCATTGCCATGCATGTCTCTAACGATATTGTACCTGTTGAGTTTCTTTCTTTTCCAGGCATGATATTGTATGTACGGTTCATTTGAAGCTGGTGCGACCAAATGAACCGGACGGTATTGTATTCTCCGTGTGAGACGTAGCGAGAATTGCGTAATTCTCTTACATTCTTTCTGCATGTAATGTAGTTCGATTTGTTTTCGTTCGTTTAAACTGTCGCATTTATTGTGTATAATTGCTTCATTACAGCTCTCTTTGCATGGTCATAATTTATGTTCGGCCTCGTGCATGTCTTTTGCATTTTGCCCCTGCCTGCGGGCACGTCTCTTTGTTATCTCTCATGTTTGTCTAAGTCTTCGGCCTTGTTAAAAATGGGTTGTCTCTGGGCTTTGACATTCACTCCCGTCACTTATGACTTTCAATTTCTGTCAAAGAGGGGCAATTGTAGGCAACCCATTTTTGACAGCCTTAAGACTCAGACGTCATCGATTGAGCACTCAGTGATAGTGCACGTTGTGCTCGTTTCGAGCTTCAGAGTTTTGGCTGAGAGCCTTGCCTCTGGGTCTCCGAACTCGTTGTGCTTTGGCTCGGTTTGTGGACTGAACCTTGTTTCTCTTCCTGGAGGGAGGGAGAGGTCTTGTAGACCACTCTTCGCGGTCGTAGACCACTTTTCCCGTTTAGAGATCAGTTTCTGATTTTCGGAGCCTTCGGCGGTGCGTCTTGTCTCGGGACTACTTAACGTTCTCTGTTTGGCTTGGTTTTATGGACTGCACCTTGTTTCCTCTGTCTAGAGGGACACTGTGGGCCGGGAGACCACTTTTGTGGTTGCATACCACTTTTGGTGCTCAACAGCCAGTTCTCGAGGCTCCCGGCTGCGTGCTTTGCCTCCCGAACTGTCGTTTTGCATCCGTGTTGGTCTGTTTTTGGCACAAACCTTGTTTCCCTTGTTTGGAAGGTAGTACAAGGGTGGGAGACCAGTTTTTCTCCTTAGAGACCACTTTTCTTCCCGCCAGCCGGTTTTCTGGTCGGGAAACTGGTTTTCTTGGTCTTTGGGCCACATTTGCTAGTCTCCCACCACACCATTGGCCTGCTTTCAGTGTGGAGACCACCAATTCCCCCTGCCGACCACTTTTTTCCCTGGGAGGCCACTTGAAGTGGTCGGCCGACCACTGAAAGTAGCAGGCCGACCTTTAAGCGGTCGGCAGCTTTCCCCCTATTTCGTCAAGCTGAATAGATGCCAGCTGTGCCAGCTGGAGGGCACAGACTATATCCTCCATACACAGAGGGATTGCATCCAAGTTTTAGCTTCTCCAAGAAGCTTAAACCCTTTGTTTTTCTATAAGAGAGGCTCTCCCTCTCCATTCCAGAGGTTCTGAATTTTGCCTAAGGCACAAGTGTATATCTCCCTCTATATCTCTATATTTGGTGCCTAAAGTGTGTGTTGTTCTTCACCTTTAAACCATAACTCTTAACCATACACCCCACCATTGAACTGAGGTTCTTGGAGGACCTTTTTGCAGGTTGAAAAGCTGGTTTTTTGGCTGAGAAACTTGCTGGTATTGCAGTGCTTCAAGGGTAATCTCTTTTCTCCCCTTTTAAGCTTTGTCTTGATCATTCTCTTAGCCATATTTTCATGCTTATTTGGGCTTTGCTTTCAACTGAAAAAAGTATTGTATTTAAGTGTTTTTTCATGTTTGTTTAAGGCCTCTTGGGTATTGAGGGTCTTCTACCCTCTTGCATGCCCTAGTTGGCCTTGTGTTGTGCCATGCCTTAGGGCCTTTGAGCTAGTCCTTTCTTGGCCTTCAAGCCACTGAAATCCAGTGGATTTTCAGTGGTAGGCATGTGGTTTTGAGGCCTAAAACCATAGGGGGGTGACCCCCTGTCTTTTGGTTTTGTTTGCTTGCATTTTTGGCCTATCAAAGGAGCATGCATCTTCATACTTTCAAGGCTTGGTTCAGGCACTTTTTAGTGACTTTTAGGGCCTGCCTTAGCTTTGTCTATGGCTGTTTTGGTCACCTTGTGTTTGCTTCTTGCATGTGCAGTGTATTCCCATTCATGGCTCATCAAAGTAACATGTCATCCTAGCATGTATTAGCTCCATTTCAGTGGGTTTTTGGTCATCATTTGACATGTCATGGCTCTGTTTTTGGCTGGTTTAGTAGCCTTTCACATGCTCCATATGCTTGTAGTGTAAATCTTGTTCACTAGCTTCGAGTGCATGATGTTTTGGCTCTTTATTCTAGCACATTTTGGTTGTGCTCCAACATGGTTTTGTTCATATTTTGGGCTGCCTTAGCTCTATTTTGAGGCTCCTTGGTCGAATGATGCTTTCCATGCATGCTTATAGTGTAATAGCCTTGACTAGTTTTGAGTTTTGAGGTCCCTTGCATGCTTAACTTGAGGTATTTGCATGTTTTGGCATCATTGAGAATGTTATTTCAGAACATGTAGGGCTGCTACACGTCCATATTTTCCACTCTTCAAGTGCTCTTTAGAGTTGTGCTTTTATGCCCTATTTGTGAGCCATTGCATGAGCCTCATTTTTGTGCCTTTCAAGCCATCATCCCAACTCATTTTTGCTACTATTTTGGCCTGCATAGGGTCTGTTTAGGGTTGGTTTGGTCATTTGAGCATTGCCTTGCATGCCTCTAGTGTAATATGCCTCACTTACTTTTGATGCTTGAGCCCTTCAACATGCGTAACATGAGTTGGTTACATGATTCTAAGTCATCATGCATGCCATTTCAGTGCTGGAACATATGCCATTGTAATCCATGTTTCATCCTTTCAATGCTTATGGAAAGTTGTGTTTTGTGCCTTAGACTCGGGCCATTGCATTATGCATGTTTGTGTGTGTTTTGGTGCCTTGATTTCATCATCAATGGCCGCTGATTTGGACATGGCCGAGTCCTATCCATTTTGGTATAAGTCCATTGCGCATTGAGTATGCCATGTAGTCCATAGCATTGAGTATGCCATGTGGTTGCATGATCAAACATTGCATTTGTGCATGCCATACTCATTGCATTGGGTATGTTAGTTGCCACGTGCATTGTGTATGCTAGTGTCATGAGCATTGTGTATGCCATGGAATTCATAGCATTATGTATGCTAGTTGCATGTTCACATGTTTACCCCTTTGCACGTTTGGATGTCTAAGTTGTATTGCATTAAGTTGCATGATTGAGTCGCATTGTGCATGCCATGTTTGTTGCATTGTGTTTGGAATAGGCGTTAGTCCAAACATGGGAAACGAGGGACATTTCATACTCGAAGTGATGAAACGTGCCTCGATTCTCGGTCACCGACACTCTTGACTATACATGATGGAGTTTTGGGCTTTATGTGTTCGTGCGTGCATTCATGTCACATTGAGTCGTGCAATTTGGCTCCTCGGCCATCATGCATCGAGATGCGTGATTGGTGGCCCGAGGGTCGAGAACTATACTCCCTCAAGCTTATGTAATGATAGGGAGGATGGTTGTGCATACATGTTTTGCAAATACTTTGCCATGCCCCTTTCTTGCTCTCTGTTGCAACAAACCAGAAGCAAAAACTGGTCGGCCGACCAGATAAAGTGGCAGGCCGACCACTTTTTCTGGTTTTCACCTCAAAAAGTGGTCGACAGGTGGTCTCCAAAGCCAACAACCGGCCGGCAGCCTTCCCACAGGTTCCCTTGGTGGAGTTTCAGCCTTCTGGAGCTTTGTGCAGTGTTCTGAGATCAATTGCAAACAGAGGCAAGTTGGGGCATCGCGATGGATTTCCGAGCAAGGCAATTCAAGCATGCATGCACCCTTCATCATCCAAGGCAGAGCTGAGGCAACCCACTTCACATAGTTTGCATGCTTATTTAATTGCTAATTTAGTTGATTTGTTAACTAGTTAGTGTTGTGTAATAATTAGTTGTAGCTTGTTATTCATTTTGTTGTGTAATAACTAGTTTAATTAGAATAGTTGGTTAATTAGTTGGTTCTGTATTATTTATTCGGACACTCCGTTGAGAGGGCACAACTGTTGTAATAAGTGTGCGTTTGTATGATGCATGTCTTCCAACCCCCATTTCTTTCTCCCTTTTATTTACTAGCTTACGATGGTTAGTTTTAGGGCATGTTTGAATTAGCATCCTTATGCTCGCATGTTTGCATCCATTCATCTGTCTTGCATGCACCGGGCTCGGCGCATCATACTAACTGCATTGTATTTCAATTCCTGTTTGAATACATGTATCAAATTGCATTTCACATGACATTTTAAAATAGTCGAGCCTATCTTAGTTGCACTTTGTATGTGTTGCATTAGGCATTCTTGACATAGCTAGGATCATGTATTGATTTCTAACATAGCTTTTGTTTTGGCTCGGAGTACTCGGTAAGTGTTTATACTTTAGCATCCTTGCATGTGTGTGAGTGACTGCCATGATAGCATGCTTGCCATGAGGCTAACTGCTTATGTGATATAACTGCCTGAATGCCTGTGGGTGAAGGTTGGATTACTTGAATTGGAACAATTCATTGATTGCAAGTTTTAAGCCCACTTGAGAGTGGCAAATCACCATGTTTTCCAAGCCCACTTGAGGGTGGCAAAATCCACATTTTAGCTTACTTACGAGTAGTAAACCGCTTTCAAAAACAAACATGAGATGTTTTGTTCCAACTTAGGCGATCCAGTCTATACTTGTATGTTGTGCGCATCACATAGTAATTCTAGGCTAATAACCAGAATAAGAGCACATGTGTTTTCAAAAACAAGATATCATGTTAGTAAAAGCCGATCTTTGATCGGGCGAGCGGGGGTGCTCATTGCATGACCTTCCCCTCTCGTACCCAAGTTCCTGAGCCGAGGCAACTTTGGTGATGACAGACACGTGGCCTTAGGCATGAGTCAGGGTTTCCTAAATTTCTCAAAAATAAAATATTTAGGTGGCGACTCTGTATCTGGCAAAGCAGTCCATGTTTGTCACTTCTTCCTAAAAATCAGTTTTTCAAAACGATTTGCCAGATTTTGACTCTTTGGTGATTTATCAATCTCGTATTGCACTTTGCAAGATCAGATTAAGAACCGTGACATTGAGTCCGAACTGTAGTGAGCCCAATGAACAAAACGGGATTTTCCTGGGACGTTCGGGCGCGTCTACACCCACCAGGAGGTCCCTATGTTGGAGCAGAAGCATTCTGGAGGTTTGTGCAGTGTTCTGAGATCAAATGCAAACAGAGGCAATTAGGGGCATGGTAATGGATTTCCGAGCGAATCCGACCGAGCATGCATCATTCATTATTCCGAGGCAGAGCTGTGGTAGCCTAATTTAGCTTCTTTTTCTTACTTAGTTGGTTTTGTAACTTAATTAATTTGTTGATTAGTTAAAGTACTGTAATAATTAGTTGTAGCTAGTTATTCGATTTGTGATGTGTAATAATTAGTCTAATTAGATTATTAGATTAGTTAAGTAGCTTAGCTTAGCGTAGCTAGCTAGTATTATTTATTCGGACCCTCTGTCGAGAGGGCATATGTTGTAATAAGTGTGTGTGTGTGTGATGCATGTCTTCCAACCCCATTTCTTTCTCCCTTTTACTTATCAGCTTTCGATGGTTAGTTTAGGGCATGTTTCAATTAGCATACTTATGCTTTGCATGCGTGCATCATTCATCTGTATTGCATGCACCAGGCTCAGCGCATCATTCAAACTGCATTGTATTTCAATACACTTTCTTGAATACGTGTTTCAAAGCATGTTATCAAGTGTTGCATTCATATGCCATTCTAGATAGCTGAGCCTATTTTAGTTGCATTTTTGCATGTATTGCATTAGACATCTTAACATAGCTAGGATCATGCATGATTTCTAACTAGCTTCTATTTTGGCTCGGAGTACACTGTAAGTGTTTATGCTTTAGCATCCTTGCATGTGTGTAAGTGACTGCCATGACAGCATGCTTGCCATGAGGCGTTGTGCTTATTTGATATAACTGTATGAATGCCTGTTGATGAAGGCTTCATTGCTTGAATTGGAACAATTCATCAAAATGTGTGTTTTAAGTCCACTTGAAGTGGCAAATCATCATGTTTTATGCCCACTTAAGGGTGGCAAATCCGCGACTTAGCCTACTTGCGAGTAGCAACTCCAAACCATTTTCAAAAACAAACATGAGATGTTTTGTTCCAAATCGAGCGATTTAGTCTATACTTGTATGCTATGCGCATCACATAGTAAGGTTAGCTAATAAACCGGAAAAAGAACACATGTGTTTTCAAAACAACATATCATGTTAGTAGAGGCCGATCTTTGATCAGGCGAGCGAGGGTGCTCATTTCAGGATCTTCCCCTCTGGTATCCAAGTTCCTGAGCCGAGGCAACCTTAGTGATGACGGATACGTGGCCTTAGGCACGAGTCAGGGTTTCCTAAATTTCCCAAAAACAAAACATTTAGGTGGCGACTCTGTAATCTGGCAAAGCAATCCATGTTTGACACTTCTTGACTAAAATCGATTTTCCAAAACGATTTGCCGGATTTGAACTCTTTGGTAATTTATCAGTCTTACATTGCACTTTGTGAGACTAGATACAGAACCGTGACGGGAGTCCGAACTGTAGTAGCTAAGAACCCAATTCACGTCCTCGCACGCAGAGCGGAGTTCGGGCGGTCTACAATAGCTGTTGACTTTTTTTTATCTGTTCAAATTTATAACTATCTATTCAAACTTATAACCATTTGTTCAAATTATTTTCTACTTGTTCAGATTTTTTTGCATATCTTATCAAATTTATATCTATCTGTTCAAAATTTATTATATGTTCAATTTTTATTTTATTTTTTTAGAATGAAGTTTTCATTTTGTATATACCAGATCATGAATTAGTAACTACATCTAATTTCCAAAAAAAATCCCAGTTGTTTCGAACTTTTATTTTTGGAATGGAATATTTACAGAATCTCCATGAATAGGATCAAACCTTATTCCATGGTATTTAGATGAGGTTCCTCTTTCTTATTTTTAAGTAATATGGTGGTGAATGTGAAGCAAGAGAGAGAGAGAGAGAGAGAGAGAGAGAGATGAGGGTGTGCGAAGAAGAAAGGATGGTGTGTCGGTAGAGAGGTTTAGGGAGGTTCTGGCAGAGCTTGATTGCAATCATCAGGGTTGTGAATCGTTGGAGAGCTCAAAGCCATAGCGACGATGGAATCAAAGCCTAGCAGAGGTGGCAAATGACGGAGGAATCAAACTGCTCATAGTCACCGCTATCGTCATTGTTGAATGGCAAAGTCACAACAGAAGAGCTTGGGCGAACGATGATAGACGATATCGAAGTTAGGTTTTCGACCGTGAAGAGAGAGAGAGGGGGGGTTTCTATTCAAAAATAAAATAAAATAAAACAAGAGTGATTTTGTAACAACCCTGATTTGTGATTAGCCCATGATCCTTGATTAAGACTGCTTAATACATAATTAAGATGAAATTCTACGTTAAGCACATGTGTTATATGTTATTTGCATTTATATCTGTTCATGGTAGGGATATATGTATGTATTTTCGATTCGGTATGCGAATGGAGGCCTTATCGGCATCTGATCACGAAATTGACTTGGTTTATGTGTTATTTGGAATTTTTAGAACATTATGGTAGGTTTAATTAGAATTTGATTCGGAATCGAATAATTAGAATAAAATAATTATTATTACTTAGCTTAACCGAGACTTAATAAAGTTTCTCTAATTAAGCCTAAATAAAACCTATTTGACTTAAGACTTTCAACATTACATTTACATTAATTTCCTTGACACAAAACATGGGGGGAGGAGGGGAAGAGAGAGAGAGAGAGAGAGAGAGAGAGAGAGAGAGAGAGAGAGAGAGAGTGTGTGTGTGTGTGAGGAAGAATTGAATTCAAGCTTGAGAATTGTAGAAAATTAGAAGAAATTGGAGGTTTTGGCTTGGAAACTCAAACAATTAGCCATCTAGAGCACAATTGAGAAGCTAAGATAAGAATTTAACCTTAGTCATGTACTTGAGTTAGCTAGTGTTAGAAGTCAAGTGAGTTAAGAGATGAATCACAAGAATTAAGCTAAAACTAAAGAATTAAAACTCATGACATGCATCCATGCATATTTCATAGCATTATGAAGTTGATTTCAAGTAATTCTCTCATGCATGTCATTATTTCACCTTGGTTTTGGAAATTCATCAAGTTTCATGCCATTTTATATTATTTGGCCATGTTTTAGAAGGTTGAAGTTCATGGCAATTCATGCATGTTATGTTTTGGAAGTTTCAAGTTCAATTATGAACAATTGGCTTACTTTTGGGCCTTGATTTTGCGAAACGATCCTTAATTCTTGATGTTGTAACGCCCGCATCCTTTAATCCTTTGGAGAGTGTGTTTAATATCCTTATTTTTATCTTGGGAGTCTTTGGAGTTGTTGTCTATTGGTTTTGGAGGAGTATAATCTGATTTAATCTTGTTAGGTTTGGTTGTTCGCGTTTGTTCTTGTCAAAAGCTCCTTGGAAACTTAGAAATTTTGCCTTAGGGTCGACACTAGCCTTCCCCAGGGTCAACCCTTGCATGTTGTAATGTTTCTGGAGGTGTTGCTGGAAAATAGGGTCGACACCAGCCTTGGTGGTGTCGACACTTGCCTCTTGTTGCTGCCCACAAGGGTTGACACCAGTCTGGGAAGGGTCGACCCTTGTATATTGCAAAATTTGTGTGTGTTCGTTACTGGAAAATAGGGTCGACCCTTCCTGTCTAACGGTCGACACCTTGCATGTTGCACAGATTACTTTTCTTCTTGGAGGGTCGACACCTCTGCCCGAAGGGTCGACCCCTGTGTGTAATTTTCAGCTTTTTGGGCCGGTTTGGGCCCTATTTTTGAGGGGTTTGGGGCCTATTATTTTATTGACCTTAGGACTACTTCTTTACTACTATAAATAGGCTCCAAACATATTCCATTTCACTTTTTCTCTTCTTTCCTCTCTCTTAAAACCGTGAGTTATCCTCTTTCCCTCTCTCTAAACTCAAGTTTTTGGCACTTAGATCTCTAGATCTACTCACCTAGAGTGATTGTTTCACTATAGTCCTTTGAGAAAAAGTGTAGATCTCGTCAAAAGCTTCCTTTTGGTCCTATTGGTTCGTGGTTTCGTCGCCATTGATTTTTGGGTCGTCATCTCTTGGCTTCAAGAGGTAGGGGTTTCTAGTTCTCTTTCAATACCCTCGTTTGTGGATGGATTTGTGGTATTTTCTTTATATAAATACAAAAGTTTATATTTTTATGCATATTGTGATTAATCATGAGATTGGGGGTTAGGGTTTAAAGAGTTAGGATTTACTAGATGGGTTATGGTTTGGGTGTAAAAGTAATGGAAGGGTTCGAATAAAATGTGTTTTTATGAAAAGCTTTAACTTCTCTTAAAAACCCTAGTTTAGCTCATGAAAATGGTTAATGGTTTTGCTTCAATTGATAGTTGAATCATGAAATTGAGGTTTTAAATTACACATGTACAAGTTTAATTGAAATTTTAAAGGATTTGAGAAATGTATGTAAAAGTTGCGATTGAACTCATCATGTTAATGTCTTAAATTATGTTATAATGTGAGCCAAACTTGAGGGAAAGGAAATTACTAATGTTCTGGATGGTATGAGCTTTGTGTTGAAATGGTTATGTTAAATCTTGTTGTGTATTATGTGAGTTGTATTGGGCTATGTTGTGTTGAGTTGGTTGAGTTGTGTTGTGTGGAATTGAGTTATGTTGAGTTGAGTTGGGTTATGTTGTGTTGAGTTGAGTTGTATTGGGTTGAGTTGAGTTGTGTTGGGTTGTATTGTGGATGGTACCCGTGCGGGGAGTTGAAAAAAGGTTTTTCGGTGCCGATGACCGTCCATATCATAGCTGGTAAATGTGGGGGATTTGTTTTCAAATTTTAAAAATGGTTTTTCGGTGCCCACAACCGTCCATATAATAGCCGGTAAATGTGGGGGGGTGGTTTGAATTCAAGGTGCCCAATTGCCCTGTCTAGGCTTATCGCTGGACGAATGTGGAAAAATATTTTTAGGTGTCCACACAGTCCTATCGTATTGTAGCCGGCGAAAGTGGAAAAATGATTTTTGGGTGTTCACACAGTCCTGCCGTATTTTAGCCGGCAAAAGTGGAAAAATTGATGGTTTTCGAAAATGTTTTGGGTGCCCACGTCCTGCTGTATAATAGCGGGCAAATGTGGGGGATGTTTTTTTAAAAAAAAGTTGAAAATGGTTTTCGAAAAAAGATACGGTTTTTGAGAAAATGATTTTTGGGAGTTCACTTCCCGTCGTATATTAGGCGGCAAAAGGTGGAATGTGCTATGAATTGGATGCCCGCTATCCCGCCGTATCAAGCCGGCAAAAGGTGGAATGTGTGGTGAAGTGTGTTGAGTTCAGTGATGATACATGTGACTTGTAATGAACTTGTGAAATTACCATTTGATGTGTAAATTGGTATGGAATGAGAATGCATATTGAAATTATTTGAAAAGAATGGATAATGAAATGGTAATTGGGTAAGGGATTGGTGATAAAGAACTCACCGGGTTATTTGTATCTACAAGGAAAGATTAAGAGTTTTGCTTAATTGAATTAAAAAGGGTTTATTGTTTGTGTGATGTTTGAGTTATAGTTGATAATGCAAATGTGGATGTGATGTAATTGTTCTTGGATTTCTACGTTAAAAAGTTATAGCAATAAAGGATGGACAGGTGGGAATGGAGTGTATGAGGGTTGTTTTGGGCATTAAGGGAACATGAATTTGAGGTTATGGAGTTTTCATAAATGTAACTAGTAAAAGGGGAGAATGGGAATAAAAAGAAGAATGTTAAGATGGGAATTTAATAAGGAATATTTTGGAATGGGTTAATAAATATAAAATGATGTGGTTCCTTAAACATGTTTGTTTCTAAAAAGGATTTTTGGTTTTCTGATAAAAATGATGGTTTTTTTATGGTTAAAGGTTTTCCTTAAATGTTCATATAAATTTTGAGAAAAGGGTACTTTACGTATGCTATTTTGAAATTACAAAATATTACTTTACTATATGGTATCACCCTACATGCATGATCATTTCTATCTATAGGATGGTTATTGTTTTAGAACTATGAGATTCCTACTGAGCAATTGTGTTCACCCCTTGTTGTTTTATTTTTATTTTTTTTGAGATTTCGGATTGATTGGTAGAAGGATTAGGAAGTTCATGTATCGCTTATGTGTGATTTCATTGTGCTTTGATGTTTGTAATCATTTATTTGTAACCCTGTAGCGGGAGCTTGGCACGTATTGTCATTATTGTTGTACTCATCATGAGAAAGAATATGTACTATTATGTTTCTATTACTCAAGGGGAATAGATATTTTTAATAAAAAAAAATGGACCTAAATTTCAGGCTTTTGGTAATGTTTTTGAGTAATTAAAAATTTGGGGCATGATAGATGTTTTACAAGTTTAGACATGTTTTTCTCGAGTTTTGGGGCCCAAAGGATGTGTTTTGAAGCTTTACACTTGAGTTTTGCATCTTGAACAACAATATGGAAATTCCAGAATTTTGCATCATTGCTCGAGCGACAGAACTTGCGCTCGAACAACCACTCTTTGTTTTGCACTTTCACTTGAGCCACTCAAAGTTGGCTCAAGTGTAAAATTCATGCCCCCAGTACTTTTGCAGACATGAGCCTCCGCTTGAGTGATGGAACATATGCTCAAGCGACCGCGGCTATTTTTGAACCTTGGCTCAAGCAACCAGAAGTTGTGCTCGAGCATAAAATGAGGGCTCTCAGAAGTTTTACAGAATTTTGCAAACCGCTTGAGCGACCAAAGTTGCGCTTGAGCGAAGACCCTATTTTTAAAAATTTGACTAAGTGTTACAACACATATTTTGGCATCCTCATTACATCTTAGGCATTCCTAAGCCTTAATTAAGACATAATAATGAGGATAAGGATTAGAAACACACCAAGATAGAAAAGAAACAAGTTAAGTGTTTTTCGAATGTGTTTCAATGTATATCCGTTGTGCGTTTGTGTAGGTCACGTGCCGTAGACTATCTGATCCGTCTGTTTTATCTGTTCTGTTATTGGAGTCATTTGTGAGTAATAACTCTGTAAAGTTATGTTTGACTTTAATTATTTTCTAACGATATGAAATGATCAGTTTTTCTGAAATGTTATTTTTGTATGAATTAGTGATTGTCCAAATTTCTGAAATGTATTCGTGGAATCCTTAGCATCATATGACATGCGTCCCTTTATGGGTCATCGAAATACCTTCATGGTTGTCCCTTTATGGGTCATCGGAATGCCTTTATGGCCGTCCCTTCATGGGTCATCGGAATGCCTTTATGGCCATCCCTTTATGGGTTATCGGATTTGTTAGCACTAATAGATGTACCACGTATGATCTTATGGAATATGTGAACTCTGAACACAAATATGAATATGAGTGTGAGTATGAACATGATTTGGTTTCTGAATTTTGAATTTGTTATGGACATCATTCATTAAAACCTTTAATTTGTTATTATTCACTGAACTCCAGCTCACCATATTATTTATGTATGTAGGTGATCAGGCGCGTGATTAGGCCTAAGTTGCTGCCTGGATTCTTTTGTGTCAGCCAGCCACTATGCCTCTAGAGGAGGTTCTTGTTTTGATGCGGTCATGTTTTGTTAACAAGTTTTAAGTTTTTGTTTTCTTCAGTTTGACTGAACAAGTTTTTGTAAGTTGTATTTATGTGGGTTTTGGTGACATAAGACTAATCTAAATGTGACATCACTGATATATATATAAAGTTTTAAATTTTCTGTATCATATATGTCTACATAGCTCTATGGACGTTATATTTTTGTTTTCTTCCCCTATATTTTGTTTAATTCATTCAGAGGCCTTTGGGAATTCCAAGATTACTGATCGGTTACGATACTAAACCTATAGGGGCGGGTTTGGGTCGTGACAGATTTGGTCTTTTGGATTTATGGACCAAGTGCCCGTTTTCAAATCAAATGGAGCAATCCGCATTTTAATCAAATCTCAGAAGGTGTATTTGTAATTTACCCATAAAATTATAATGTTCTATACAAATACTACAATGATTCGTAACTTTTTTTTCTCAAAATGATCCATAATATTTCTCATCACAAAAAATTTGTAACAATTGTATATCTTTCATAACATAGTCACAATTTGTTACATAATCACAATGGTTGGTAATTTTCACTTTATGAGGGCATACCATAGATCAATAATAACATTTAACATAAACTGACCTAATACACACAATAAATATTTAGATCAATAAAATTTTACTATAAAGTAACATAGTACACAATAAATATTCATAACTTTCACCACAAACAAACAATCACAATGTGTGTGTGTGTGTTTTTTAATTTTATTTTTATGATGTGCTTCTTTTAAAGGTGCACACTCTGTATTTCTCTAAATAAAAATAAAAATAAATTACAAATACCCTCCTAAAATTTATCAAAAATATATATTCTCTCCTCACGTTTTGAAGAATACAATGTTCCCTTATTAGAATTTTTCTTGCAATAGACCTAACAGGAATAAATTACTCAGATACTCTTTAATACCAAAAAATGAAATTATAATCATACTAACTACCAAATTTTTCTCTCTACACCACAACATTATTCTCCAATTGTCCTCAGTGACACACCAAATACATGTAGATACTAACAATAGTGGTGTTGATTGAGAGTAGGAGAAGGTGATGCAATGGTTGGGCAAAGTGCTCTTACTAGTTGAGAGATAATGAGAAATAAGGAAGGTGAGATAGGGAAAAGAAAAAATAAATAAAGTGTTTAACTCCATAAAGGTTAATATAGGTATTTTCGTAAATATAAAAAATAAAAAATTATTACGTATGTCATACACTCTGTTAGTATGATTTAATGGTTGATTAACGTAGTAGGCCATTTGTTATGTGATGATTGGTGTCTAAACTGAAAATTTTATTATAAAAGATATTTAAGGACTAATTTATATCATCGTGATGATAGTCGCTACAAGGTCGTCCCGAAAAGTCAAAAATAACGCTTTTAGTGACAAAATTTTGAAAATGTCACTAATAAATACACTTTAGGGATAAAATAATTTGGTCTCAAAATGGTTTACTTTCTGAGACAAAAAATTTGGTCGACAAAAAATAATAATTCATCACTAATGTCCAATTTTCGGTGCTAAAAATATTATAATGACACTTTCGCAACAAAATTATTTAGTCCCTAAAAAATAATTTTGTCCCAAAATTTTAGTTTCTAAAACTTTAATTTTTTATAGCGTCTGTATTTTTAATAAACGTTATCAGGGTCTATTATAATTTACACAAAAATAATAAGCATTTGCAATTCAATCCAGACTCAAGATAATTTTTATTCAGCTCAATAATATAAAGAAGGGTGAGTTTTTTTTTTTTTTTTTGTGTTTTGGAAACACAAAAGTTGAAAACCAAAAACAAAAACATCGAAAATGGAACGATACCAAACCCTTCTTATTGCTTTTTTCAATTCCTATTAATCAATAGAATTCAACTTTTGTGTGCAATTAATATTTGTAATTCTTTTACCTAACAAGTTAACAAACATAAAACAAAATATCATTAGTTAACCTTTTGCATTTCAAGTAACAACAGAAGAGTTTTGAGTATTTTCAAGAAATTTGTACCATGAGACATTGTTTGATCCTTGTTAATATTAATTTCAGGTGCCCACAATTAGAAAATACAACATATTGAACTTTGACTTTTATGTGGCAAATACTTGTTAATATTAGTTTCAGGTGCACACAATTAGAACATACAAAAAGCATAGAAAATACATTTCGTGCAAATAATTAGAAAATTAGAACACCTAAACAAACATAGAAAATATATGTGTCCATAATTAGAACTCAGAAACAAAAATACATTGTGGTTGAAATTTATTTTTAATTTGGCCTATATCACATCTAAAATGAGTTCGGCCAGCTTGCACACAATTTGACTAACTAAGCAAACTTTCAATGGTCTCAGAACCCTGAAGATAACTGCTAGAAAAATTTTCTGTGATCCCTTGGGATGACGCGAATTCAAGACGTTAGATTTTATTCTCAAATCTTTACTACTCAGTCAATTCCTTGGGTTTATCACATAACATATTTTGTATATGCTTTATGTGTTTTAATTCTATGCTTTATGTGTTTTAATTCTATGCTTTTAGCATTTTTATTAGTTTAATTATCACTTATATCATTTGCCTCGTTTCCTAATTAAACATAATCAACTCTGAATTTTGTGGTATGTGCATTAACAAAATAAGTGTCGGTGTGTTATTCCTCTTCTTTGAAAGAGTACAAGTCCGAAAGAGACTTTAAATATTAATTTAAGTGTGATAGGTGTATTCAATTAATGTAGCTGTTTCATAAGCTCAATTTGACATTATTTTGTTTGCTTTGCAAGAAGAGGTTCGAAAGAGAGAATGAGAGGGAATTTTGCATCCTTTTCTTGGTATACCAAACGACAAACTACAATATCCATATGGAATGTCTTCTGCTAATTAGTTACTAATACATTTAACTAATTTTTATTGAATGGGTTGAATTAGATTATTAAATAGTCCCATAGTCAATAAACTAATTTTATTTTTATTTTTATTTTCCTTAACAAAACCATAGACTATTGGGCTACGTGACACCACCCATTGCCTTTCCAACCCCATCCACCACAAAACAAAATGTACTAACACTACAAGAATTCACACTTTTAGCAACAAAAAAATTGGTCGCTAAAAGTCAATTTTTGGTCGGCAAAAGTTATCCGCGACCAATTTTTTTGGTCGCTAGTTTGGTCGCCAATTGAGGGTCGCGGAAAGTAATTCGCGACCAAAATTTTCATTGGTCGGCAAAAGTTAGATTTGCCGACTAAATTTTTGGTCGCTAAATATTTAATTACCGCGACTAATTCATTTTGTCGCTAAAACACTTTGGTCGCGAAAAGTCACCTTTTGCCGACCAAATTTCTTAGTCGCCAATTGACACATTTCGCGACCAAAAAGTTTGGTCGCCAATTGTGACATTTCGCGACCAAAAATTTTGGTCGCCAATTATGACATTCTGCGACCAAAATTAGTTTGGTCGCCAATTGTTACTTTTCGCGACCAAAACTATTAGTCGGCAAAAGTGAGTTTCCACGACCAACAAAATTTTTGGTCGGCAATACATGTATTTTTTGTGACCAAAACTCTTGGTCGGCAATTGTCATTTTTTGCCAAAAAAAATAATTTATTTGTCGCGACTAATAAATTAGTCGCCAAGGCAGGAAAACAATACACCTGTAATTCCTAATAATTCATTCAATCCATAATAAACCTATAATTTGAAAGCATCATTCAAATTAACTGAATCATTAACATTCGACACAATACATAATTCATTAACATTCGACACAATACAACTATTCTAAGTTTTCATTCACAAGTCACATCCATCTAGCATAACAAATTGAAACAATACATAATTTAGATTTACAGCATCAGGAAAATTGCTTAATCCACTAAGTTGCCTTGATAGCCAATCAAAAAGATCCTTGCGCCCTTCCGTGCCAAGCTTCGCATCCATCAAAGCAGTAGTGGTGTAAGGCACCTAATAAAGAAACAGAATTGGAAAATTTATCAGAGAAGCATGATAAATATATAAAATTAATTAATGCATAAACGAAATAGAGAAATTGGAACCCAACCATTTTGTCGAGATGAACAGCAGCAAGCCAAGCATCTAAAGTAGTTAGAGTGCTTTCTCTCATATGTTTTTTATTGTCACCAAGGCATTTCAAAACATCTGACAGTATACAATTATTGGTTTTTCCTGTATCCCCTCCACCTAACAGGTTGATTTCCTGTATCCCCTCCACTCGCTCTTTAAGTGAGACAATGGCTGCAACAACAATAGTCGGTGGACAATGCTCTTTACGTATGTGAATGTATTATAAATTTCTCTCTGTGTCCATTTGGACTACCAGATGAGGTTCTACTAGTTCTGATCGATTCCCCTGTCCACTTTCAGTATAATGCATTCTCCAAGTCAATTTTTACAATATAGAAAACCATCAATAAAGAGCTGAAAACCCAAGCCATGGTTAACTCTCAATAAAAAAGTGGTCAATCTGGAGAATCAAGATTTTTTTTTATAAGCATTACCAGTAGCATTTTAACATAAATACATACATATATAAACAACAAACCCAAGGAACATGGAGAAGTCTTTATGTTGACCATCTTCATTGAGTTATTTTTGGGATTTCCAGCATCCTATATTTTGGGATTTCTAGCTAGATGCACTTTCAATTTAGTATATCATTTACTATCTCAAAAGTGTGGAATGCACTTATCTCTTGTAACTCTGAGACCACAAAGAAGACAGATCCAGTGTTAACCGTGTCATAAAGTCGAATTCGAACCAATTCTCTGCTACATGGTTCAGGCGAGTTCACAGATGGAGGGCCATGATCAACTCCCCTAGGAATAGAAAGTGTATTCTCCCAGTACCGTACATAACGCCGTTGGCTTGGTATTGAGACCTATCAAATACATGCAGATCAATTAACATGTTCAGTTTATTAACGTATAGATAGTTCAATACTAAGTAGCCCTAACCAACCCAAGGTTTCTTGGTTTGATTTTGCTAGTTGCCCACCCAAACCAAACCGACCCATACACGTCCTTGTTCCTTAGTGAACCAATTTGGAAACTGAATATATGCAAACTGCTAAATTGTATGTCGTTGTCATTTACTTCACAAAGTCATACATGATAGCCTTTTATACATAATATGACTTACTACATTATTGGTAGTCCGTTTATGTGCATACACTTGAAGAGCCTCCTCTGCTGACATGCCACTATAAACAAGGTAAGTAGATACCATCAAGCCTGTCCGACCTTGCTAGCCTGCAAAATTTAAAATATGATACAAATGAATAAGAAGCATGTTAAAATCAATATTCTATAAGGGCAAATCAATCTTCTATAAGGGCAATATGAATCTAGAACGTTTGGAAACAGAACATGATTGAGCATAGTGAAACACGTTTTTACACAGTGGGAATATGTCCACTAAAAACACTCGTGGGCAATGATTATTGTCTATGAATGCCAAAGATACATGTTTTAAGGTTGACATTGCGAACTAACTAAAAAATACAACGCATGACATGTAGGCCAAAAAAACACAAGAAAACTAACAGTGTTCTAACTCCACAACTTGTCCTATAATCACATGCATATTGATGTTAGATGTGATTGAAACTTAATTCACACAATCAAGTGGATTTTCAAAACAACCAATATGGATCAGCCATAAGGAAAATCCTAAAAGTACATGCCACATTCCGTTCTAGTGCAATTTTGGTCAATATTGTACCCAGTGTGAATTTGAATTGGCATGCACGTGAAAATTGGTATTTCCTTGGGACACTGTTCTTTAATGTGAAGGGCAATAGAAATTTTTAGCTTATATACAGAAAGAAACAAGTACTTGTGTTTAAGAGTATTTACATATTTAATAGAATTTTTCCAATTAATTAAAATGTAATAAAAATGACCTACCTTGGCAATGCTTATAGTCTGCTGCTCCATTGCTTCATGTATCGTTGCCCTGTCATGTTCCCTCATGCTGTCAAGCAAGGAGTTATTTGAGTTCAGTACTAGATAACATAACATGTCCTTTTTTTATTAATAAGGATACCATAATAGGTATCCAATATCTGACTAATTGAATGCTTAAACAAATGAATGTTTGTTGAGACAGTTTTTGCTTAGCCAAGCATGTCTGCATGTGGAAGACTACCTTTTCTGTCTCATACCTTGCATTAGCATTTCTTGTTAAACAGAATGACAGATATTGCCTCATTTAGCAATTAATCTCAATTTCCCCAAGCAAAAGGTACACTACAATTTAGTTCAAAAGAAATATAAAAATCTAGGCCTGCTTTAAGCAAAAATAAAAATAAACGATGCTTTGTTGAGCCAAGGACAATTGATATTGCTGAGGTTTCTCATCAGTTAATGGTATTATTAAGTTTCCTATTTTAAATGGGAAGCATGATATAGTATCTACTTTTGTCCAACTATGTATTCAGATATGATTTTAAGCCTATGATGGGGAATTGAAATTTGGGGGCTATAACTGAATAAATCAAGTCATGAATATATTTATTCGTATTTGAAACATCACAGAATTTTCACAATGAAACCATGTTAGTTCCTCTCAAAACTATTAGATACTATGGGGTCATTTATTTATAGTACAAGTGGTCTTATCATCTCTAAGTTTGTATAAAATAGGGATGTCAAAACATTCTTAGGTGGAGTACATCCTATCAATGGATGAAATCACAAAAGATAAGTTGGTTTTTTATTTTTGCTAGAGCACCATGAGTCCCAAAAGCTTAAGATGTCAGTAAAAGAGCCCAACAATGCATATCAAGCTTTCCAACACCAAACATCCAAACAAGTAAAAAAATATGATGCAAACGGAAAAACAAATGCAAATGGAGAGACTTGAATCCAAGACCTCTCTTCACCTGAGCTCTGTTACCATGTTACCACTAGTCCTAAAAGCCTAGGAAAGGGGGCCAACAATGCATATCAATCAACACCTATGAATGTTGATTACAGCAAAGAAAATTTTAATGCAGCCATTCAAAGGTAGTAGTCATACCTGTCAAATTCATCTATGCAACAAAGACCACCATCTGCTAATACAAGGGTCCCAGCTTCCAACATCCATTCCCCTGAAAGTTCAATCAATGCATTTAGTATTTTCTTTTTCTTGTTCTATAAGTAAATACATTCAGTATTTTGTTGAACTAAAGTTTCCATATATGTTATCTTTTAGTGAAAGGCAGGTCCAAGGAAAAACTTTCCAGGGATTTCAAAAAGAAAATTCTCAAACAAATTGACTTTCTCATGTGATGCCAAAAAGATCTATAGTACAACAAGAGAACTGTAGTTTAGTGGAATATCCTATGTAGTTTGATACGGGGGAGATATGTTCTCACCTTCCAAAGTCATCCAACCACAACAACAGGTTT
The DNA here is from genome assembly GCA_036172215.1 of Camellia granthamiana. NCBI lineage: Eukaryota > Viridiplantae > Streptophyta > Magnoliopsida > Ericales > Theaceae > Camellia > Camellia granthamiana. Next base: position 96,531,083 of record CM069908.1, on the reverse strand, counting down.
CACCAAACACACACGCAGAGGAGAGAGGGAGATGGATGATAGTTATGACAATTTTACACCCCACCAGTAGTCATTCCTGGCTTATTCCCACAACAATGCAAGTTGCAAACCATTTGCCATAGCTCAGTCAAGAAAAAGAATGTATTCCAGCACCAAACAAGTGACTAAATCTTACACTGACCACTGAGAATCTTAATGAAAAGTCCTTTCATGTCAAGCTCCCTTCATGGGATCAATCAAAGGGAGAAACACATTCTGAATTAGGGAAGTATAAATTTTTCAGTTGCCTCACTAAACAGCTACATAACTTCTGCTGAAATAAAACTACAAAGCACATTATCTGATGAAAGAAACAAAGAAAGCAAATAAAGAGACACCTAAAACAACAAATATGTTGCAAACTTGACCCAAGATCAAACATAACTATTAAGCCAGAAGGTCAACAAAGGTTACCTCCATCCTTGACTGCAATAACTGTCAATCCAGCACTAGTGCTTCCCAAACCAGTAGTAATAACTGATCTATTGCTCAATTTAGCAGCAAACTTCAAGAATTGAGACTTTCCAGTACCTGGTAGAGTTATAGAATTACAGAGAACCTTTAATGCATCAGTTTTTGTACCATTTTAGCAGTTGAAACAAATTATGAAATAAAAATTTTAGATTGGTATTTATTCAAGCCCAACACTAAAAAAACAACGCCCGATTAGTATGTTTAGGAGGGGAAAGATTGGGTACACACCTAACCTTTGGCATAGTGCACAAAGATTAGGTTACTTGTTTTCATCTAGATGTCTGTGAACAGAAAATAGCCTTTGCTCAAGTTAGTCATCCGATTTAAATATATATGTACTGTAGCCCAAAAGCAGACATAATTTTACAGTACTTTGCACAAGATAACTTAGCAGTATTACTCCCTCTGGCATATTGTACTTCTAATAAGTAATCATAATACCAAAACCAGAAGGTATTAAGAAAGTATTTCAGGTTCAATGTTCTAACTACAGGAATGCATATTAAAATTACAGGCTACAATTTTCAATCTAGCTCATGAAGCAAAAATGACATATATTTGTGATATGAGACTAGTGTAAATGTATGGTAGTGTAAGATTAGTATTTAGAATCGTAACAGCATCTTCAGTGCCATGCCAGGTCTAGTCAATCATGAATGGACTAGATCAACAAAATGTCATGATTGATTACAGGGTGGAGTGAGGATTTAATTTTTTACTCCAGTTTTGATTATAGTAACGCCAAAAGTAGAATAATTTCCAAAGGTTTAAGAAAGTTTATTAAGTGAAAACTTAATACTGAATTAAAATTTACAAAATCAAAGCAAAACTGTAGTCAGTCTAGAAGTGTAAACAAGTTTAAGGAAGCAATGACCATGGGTGGGGCAGTGTAGTTAATAATGATCAACTATATTCACGATTTCTTTGCTTTTGAATTGTTCAAATTTATGCCACAGGAAGCACGCAAGAATTTACTTATAAAATATCAAGTATATTATATGTGAAAAGAAAAAGGTCACCTGGATCACCAACCAGAAGTAAATGAGACTCTCCTCGAACTTTCGTCCCAGAAGCATCAGCATGTTGCACACCTCCAATAAGTGGTAATGCAACTGGATTGATGGAAAATCATCACTAAATATAGTTATTTTTATGTCCAAAACTGAAGCACACAATGCAATGGCAACCTTAGAAGTTAAGTGAAAAGGGACAAATTAAAATGGGATGATAAAACACCTGCAAGCTTTACAGTGAAGAGTCCAAAAATCTATGGGCATATACCTCGCAGAATGGCATTCCTCCTTGTGGTGACGTTGACGTGTTAGGCAAAACTAGAAAAGTAGAACAGCAACCTAAACAGCTTGGTGCAGAAGCAAATAGAATCCAAACATAGATATATGTATGTGTATAAATATATATAACCAGAACTTCTTGAATTTTATAAGATGTTTTTACCTTTCAAAGGTGTATCTTTGAAATTCAACCAGAAGTTCTTGAATTGATTAATAATGTCATCAGGAACATCAATGTCTGTCTTCAACTCATTAATTCTCCTAAAAATGAAAATAATTCATTTAAAATAAAATATTGGGGAAAGGACAAATCACTTATTTCAAGTATTCAACATTACAACACAACTTTATTTGTTTACAATCGTGTCAAGTACAAAGACAGACAGACACATAGAGAGAACATAATCAACTTAACCTTCCCCACCAAAAAAATAGCAATATACAACATGAAACAACATAATAACATTCTAGAAAACAATATAAGCTCTTTGTTGACAAAATCACTGTACTTAATGGGCTTCTCCTTCTGATCAAGGTAAGTGCCAAGCTGCAAATCACATGGACAAAGAAAGTGTTATTAGAAAAAAAACAATTACAGAACACCTACAGTGATCTCTCTTTGTCGTACGCGTCAACATAAAAAAGAAAAACAATACATCTACAATGATCTCTACATAGAAAACACTAGTAAAAAAGACTGCAAGGTTTTACATCCCAAATCTGGTGTTAATCCAGTCTTTAAGCCAATGATATTTTGATAAATCACATGTGAAATAGTTAGTTGATTGTAATCAGGCACTTTCAAGATAAACCCCTTATTGCAATGTTACATTCTCAACCAGAGCTCAAACATGGTTAATACTCAACTCAGTTCAGCTTATTTACCACCCCCCGAGTGTGTACTATTTGTTGTTGCTGTGTTAAAAAGGTGACCGAGCAAAAGAATCTTCGTTTGTATCTCATAAAAATCCTAATGTCTACACTAAAAGGCCAGGTCTTTTAAGAGTTAACAGATTGTAGCAGAGTGTCTTGCAGTGTTCATTCAGGAAAAAGTAGAAAATTACACTAAATAAATATATATGGTAGAGTTCCATGACAAATACGAAAAGGAACCCTATTGATTTTAAAAAAGAAAAACCAAAAAGGAAAGAAAAATCTATGTGCTTAGATTAGATATACCTGGGTTCAGTTCAAAGTATCACTCCAATTCAGATGTCTCTGAATCAGACAATGGCAAGAAGGTGCAGATACCAAGCACATGCCCATTAAGGCACACGTAATACTCGATTGCATCTTCGTAATCCCACATCTCCCTCTTCCCCTTGGTCAAGATGTTCACAAGGATCAGACACATACAGCACATCTGTTCTGCATTGCGGCAAAAGAAAGCTTTTCCCTGAAGTCCTAGAGAAACGGGTCCTATAAACAAAATTCATGAATGAATCAAAGCAGGCCTATGCCTACGGCTTAATTTGCAGCAACAAATAACAATCATTAAATTCCATGAGAAGCACACAACAATCCGAGTAATATATTCGCCTTATAAGAAAAGATCTTAAGGATTCAGACAACGACTTAGTTCAAACGAAGTCCAACAAGTTGTTTATCTGAAAGTTGAAGTTAATTATTGCCTTTTGCGCTAGAAATATCAAGGATAACCTTCAAGTCATGGCGATGTTTCTTCTAATTATGTAAGGGTCAAAAATATCTAACTTCTCGTCGAAATGCTCCTTATAATTCCATTAAGTAGGCTGTGTGATAGTCTAATAATCAGCATTTCATTGCAATTGAAATTACAAACCAGCACAAAGATCCACACGTTTTGCAGTTTCCAACAATCATGACCTCTCAAGTAGTCTGCCCGCATATGTAAATTCATAATCTACACCCTTTACTATAAAATCAAAAAGCATTAAAACGACGGGAAAGGGGAAGAAAAAAAAAAATCAATACTCATGACACCTCACCCCCAAGTGACCATCACTTGGATCATAGAAAATAAAATAAGATAAAACAATTCGGGTTTTCTTTCTTGTCCATAGATAAGTATTATTTCCCTCCCATGCATGTCATAACCCCAGCAGTCCAAGATCCACAAAACCCTCAACTTCAAAATTGAAGTTTTTTATTAAACCCATGTAAATCAATTATTACTCTTTACAGATTAGCAAATATTATAAAATTTTCTATATCCAAGTTTCAACACATAACTCAGCAGTAGCAACATTGATTCCAAAAACAAGGAACAATTCACAAAGCCCTACTCTAAACCCCAAAAAAATTCAAGGAAAAAATATTCAGGATTTATGAAATGCTCTTCATTCACTATAGCAAATACAAATATTATGCTGTGCATTTGAAAATTAACATTTTTTAAAATTGATAATTTATTTTGGAGATATTTGCTTTCATGGAAAAAGATTCTCTCTTAATAATTCATGCATATAAAAGGATGTCATCAGGTCAGGACTCAGAAGCAAAGGGTTGTAATACAAACAATTTGGCATATAAACTGACACAAAACCAACGACCATATATATTAACAAGAACACCAAATATGGCTTATTCTAATCCTTGTTTCAACAAATACCACATTGAGCACAATTAAGATGCCATTTTTCAAATATTGTTTGCTTAACTTTGCCCATGTATAATGCGCAAAATACTTTATCCAGTGGCTTAGACCTATTGAACTGCAATATCTAAGCAAGTGATTTATATTGCTAAGTAATTCAATCTGACGATCATCAATAAAAATAGCTAGTAAGTTAAAGTGTCAATATAGAAACTTCTACTTACAGATTTTCCACCATAGGGTGTAATAAAATCCCACTAGGACTGATCAGCCTGAAACCAATGAAACCATGGTTACCAAAGCATGGAACTTTTGCAGACTACAAGATGAACAACCTTGTAGTGGAAAATGCATTTATATCGATATTACCCTCTCCAGTTTATATAAGCGAGCCTTCCGATTAATTGCCCTGATAGCAACATCATAGGCATACCGAGAAGGAAACTGAATCATCCTGTTCACAACAACCAAGTCAGTGCCTACAAACAGAATTTGATTGTTCTCAAGTATGAGTGAGATGGTTGATCTTAATACAGCTGCACACAAATACAACTGTATCAACGGTTGAGATACAAAGTTCAGTATATCTGACTCTTTTTTGTAAGTGAAGGAAGGAACCAACAGGACACTTTCGAGATATGAAGCACCGACACTTCAAAATACGTGTTGTAGTTGTATCAGACATGGACAAAGTGGGTGTCCGACATGCCACATTGCATGTCCATTTTTTTAATAATTCTTTTTGTCACTGGACACGGCGGGCCACAGGGGGAACACAACAAGATATGCATTGGGACATGACGGGGTCTTATTTTAAATTTCCAAAGCTAATTTCGAGAGTCATATTATAATATTTGGAAACATGAGGGTTGAATTTAAAGTATATATATATATATATAACTCATATCAGGCTATTGGCAACGCAACATCTAACCACAATTGTGAAGTTGAGAGATTACCTTCTAGCCCTTGAGCCCTAGTGCAACACAGATTTAGTCACTTGTGATTTAAATTTAGTGTGATTTTTAAAGCAAATTAGTATTGATTTTCATTAATTTTAGTTTGCTTATGGATGTGATATTTATAAACATAGCAAATAAAAATACATAAAATAAAATAAAATAATTTTTTCGCCATATCCCTACAGTGTCCTGATTTTTTTTTGAAATCACCATGTCCTGCATCCGTGTCTGTATCCGTGCTTCAAAGCTTTTAAGTTCCAAAAGTTGAAATTTTACTGATGTTCACTTAAACTAATTTGCAAGTGCCATCAAGAAAATGTCATGAGGCATTGCCTCTGTCAAAAATTAATTTTCATTTTCACTTAAACCTAGTTTCATTTCATATATAGCAACTTGAACTGGTTGAATTATATCGACGTATGCAGAATATTCTAAAGTTCCAAAACATAGCAAAAATGAGAAGGGAAAGGAGAAATCTATCCTAATTTATACAGTAAAGGTTGCTGGTGTTGCTGGCACTTATATATAAATTATTACAGCATATATATACGTGGACAATGATGTGTACCTTACATGTCAACTCAAATGACTTTGGCTGCCTCAGTTGTTTAACCATGCCAATCTCATCTTACTATCGTAGTTGTTGTACCTTGACATTCTAATATGCCTAAGCCAAGAGGTAAGGGCTTGAGTAATCCTAAGTTCTCAACAAAGCACTGCATGACCCTTGGTCTTGTGGCTTGGTGGTTAGAGATCGAGGTGTCGCTCAGTGTGATACCCTGCGAGTCTCACTAGCTTAGGCCAGTCTTACTGAGAGAGATATCGCACCATTGGGCTTATATATGGAGGTTCAAGGATCAAAACAAATCCTAGTGGAAATGATATGTTCTGACACATTTCCTAATAGAATTCCAAAATATCCAAAGAGGTTATTAAAGGGCAAGTGACCTACCTTCTATAGAAAACGGGGTCCTCCTTACATCAAAACATCATACACAAAGTACTCTAGAGAGGTCATCTCTGACCTCCATATTTTGAGCCCTTTACTCATGCCATAGTGCACCTCTCCCTCGCTCCCCCTATCAAATTGTTCTCTCTCTCACTCAGAAATCCCTTTTATCCCCCCGTATCTGTGACATGTACTGTTAGTCTGTCATTTTCCAGTGAAACACCTAACCCCCAATCCATGCTACCTCTAGAAGGCTATTCAAAATATAGATCTTAGAATCTAGACAAATTAAAAATCCTTTGACAAGAGGTCCAATACCTTAATATGAGAGAGAGAGAGAGAGAGAGAGAGAGAGAGAGAGAGAGAGAGAGCCTAATTTGGGAACAAGAAAACATTTAGGGCTTGCAGCATAGAGAAAGCCAAGCCAATTCTCAATGATTTTTTTTTTTTTTTTTTTTAACTCAGTAACACTAATCAAATACTTTCCTATCCATAAGAAAAGTAGCAAAAACATACCAAAAACAAAAAAACAAAAAAACAAAACAAGTTTGCTCATTTCTCTACTGTGATAAACAAGAATCTTAAGGAAAAAAGTTATTTCATGAAAATCGCAACTTAATTTGATTCAAAAGAAGACTTAGTGATTCAAACAGCATGGTTCAATACGAAATCAATTATGGAGCATGTTAACATTTTTATTAACAAAGAAATTCCAAACTGGATACAGGCAATTCCAGGGTTTAACTGAACATAGGAAATTCTGAAACACCTTCTATACGCAAAAGCAGAAGTATAACACCGGCAAGGAGAGCAAAGCAGATAACATAAAGCACAATAACAAAACCCAAAAAAAATCTTCTTTTTTCAATCAATATAATACAACATACCAGAATGAATTCAAAAAGAGATCAAATATCCCGAAATAACCCAAACAATTAATCAAAAACCTTTGAAACATGAAACGAGTGCCCCTAATTTTCTTCCAATGATCATATAAACATAATAAATCTGAATCTGAAAACTAGTAAGAATATAGAAATATGAATGCAAATCGATCGATCGTCGTTCGATTAACTTCTATTTAATCGATCAATTGTCTAGAGAGAGAGAGAGAAGAGACCTCACTGTAGATCGATCGTCGCTCAATGCAAATCAATCGCCGTTCAGAAGTGTAGATCGTCGGTGAGAGGTTCAGTGTGTAGATCGTCGCTCATCACTGTGTAGATCGTCGGATGTGTTGGGTTCACTGTGTAGATCGTCGGATGGTAGGGTAGAGAGAGAGAGAGAGAGAGTCTCTGCGTGTGTGTTGTTGGGTTTGTTTGTTGGGTCTGTCAAGAAATTAGGGCAAAATCTAAAGATAAGGGGCCTGAGGCAGTGAGGCGTAAGAAAAAAAAAAAAAAAAAAAATTTCCCCCCTCCATCTTTCAAATTTCCCCCCAAACTTTTGGCGACCAAACTCTCAAATTAGTCGCGAAAACAGGTTATTTCGCCAACAAATTTTTTTAGTCGCCAAATCTCAATCAACGGCGACTAAAATATTAGTCGCTAAAAGTAGTAATTTGGCGACTACTTTTTTTTGGTTGCTGAAAATAAATTTTTTGCGACCAAATTTTTGGTCGCCAAAAAATATGTGACCTTCCGCGACCAAATTTGT